>JBBPOB010000100.1:0-31372 GCA_038091275.1 Tylopilus subfusipes
TCAGTCTTCTCTTGCCCCTTTAGATAGTTCTCCCGAGTTATCCTCGCGCCGTATATTAAGCGTTGTCGAAAATGGGCACGTTTGATAATCTGTATCATCCTCAGATAAAAAAGTATTCCACAGCCTGGGACACTTACACCCTTTCATGAACGAGTCTCCTAAGGGCGCACGACGCGTGAGCCAAGACGAACAAGAAAATGAGCAAGTACGAACCAAGAATGGCTTCAAACGTCGGGCCCTCATCGACGACCGCATCCACACATATCTTGAAAGAGGGATTCAGTGACGTCTCGCTCGCGCGAGGGTACGACTGACTGGCCCGTGGGATCGCCGGGGTGCCATCCGAGGTTGAAATCATGCCGGTCCAACGTGAGCATGTGCGGACCGAGCTTGAAGGACACCTTGATCGTGGTGCTACAGTTGCAGGCGAAGAAGCCTTCGCCAAAGTCTAGCGCGGGCACGGAGCTGGGGATCTGGGCGCGGGGGGCCATGGGCCGTCGTCGATGGCAAGAGAGAATGAAGAATGAAGAAATTGGATAAATCACTGGTACCGCATCGGCAGGCTATCGGACAATTTATAGCTGTGAGGTCGGGGTAATTCACATCTGAGATATTGTCACGGATTTTCTTGAATTGATTGAGCGTTCATCTTCCCAAAATAGATCTCGAGCCATCCAAGTAACATAAAGCGTGTCCCAACGTACAACGCACGGCTTACCAGCCTGGGGTATTGATGATTGTTTCTACGAGCTGCCGTTCGATTGCAATTTGCACGTGTAAGGCGCTTGCCAGTGATGGCAGTGCGAGCGGCACCTTCGGCACCAGAAGTGAATTGCTCTTTGTACTGATGCATTAAGATCGGCAGACCAAATCTGCGACTATTTTGTCAGAAGAGACGATCCATGGTCCCATTATTCGAGTCTTCCCACTCCATGATCACCTACAATCGTTGGGGAGTATGCCGTTCAGATCGTTGATAGACAACGATTAGTCACCTGCGACATGGGTACGAGTGGTCTGACAGCCAGGTCGGGTGGAAGTTTCCTTGAACTCTGCAGAAGGTCTGAGGTCAGGCTTTGGGACGGTAGCGTTTGGAGTGGCGGGGGTAGGTTGATCCACTGAGAAGGTGAATTGCATGCGTTTGATGGTCCCATGCTTTGCATTCTGGCTAGCTCCACAGCAGCGCTCTCTTTCAAGCGTATGCTGCCAAATAAGATCAGTGGATGCATTGCCCTTGAAGCCGGGGGCCTCGAGCTCCTTGATGCTCCTGTGGAATAAAGGAGGGTCAGGGTATAGGGTGACTAACAAGAAATCAGGAGATGCGACAAACCTGCCCTTTTCCTTGTCGAGTTTATCGCCCATGTTTTCTTTCCAGACTTGCGCTTGGACTTGGCATTCTCAGAATCGACAATGAGGGTTTGCAGATGCCAGAGACGCCAACTCAAGTTCTCGAGACACTGGCCCTGCTCGAGGTAGTTGGCTACCTTGGTGCAGACCTGGACGAGATCAAAAGGGACGATCAAGGAGATAGGATGAAAGGGCACACCTTCCATGTCTTTGTGAGCGACTCTGAGTCGCTTAGATTAGAGAATGCGACAGAGGGTTTGTTACCCTGCAAGCGATGTTAAGGTATGTTGACGGTGAGAAAGTGATATATACCTTGAACTTGAGGTTGACAATAGAGGGCATGAACAGAGAGCGGAGAACGAGTAGGTTGCAACAGGTTGAAGCGATCGAGGGCTGGAGGGATGCTGTGCTGGAGAGTATGAGGTATAAGAGATACCAGCAATGAAAATGGGATCAATGGGAAGCTCGATGACATGGTCAACAAATGCTCCCACACTTCACCATCGTGGACGATGGCGTCTTCTTCACTGATCCCGCATGCGAGCATGGTCTGATTTGTGATTCTGCCAAACCATCAACATCTGACAGCGTCATTGACATCCCATCCACTGTCATGGCAGCCACGTGCGACGTCGATGGGCCGAGTGCACCCCCTCCCACGTGGGCACGAGTTTGATCTTCTGCATCGCAGGTGTCTTCCTGTTCCAGTTCTATAAGGCCGATACCACAGTCGCCTGGAACAGCACCCCCGTTCAAGCGTTGGGCAGGCAGAGGCTGAGAGGGAAAGACTGAAAATCGAAATAGTAATAATAAAATAATGGGTAGGTAAAAATACTTGCAGCATGGATGAGACGTACCTCCGTCCTGTTGCGACATCAATATCTTGCCAAAGTCGACACCCGGAGGTACACGATATAGCACTCCAGCCCGACTGTGAGCGCGCTGGGGGGATATGAACAGGAGAGTAGAAGATCAATGAAAGACACTCACCGCCACTCCATGAAACAATCTAACTACATGTGGTCCACGCCCTGGATTGACCATGGAAACGCGCGGGTTGTCTTGGGTGACGACTGGCTACGAGGGGGATTTAAGTGATTTGTGTGGGCGACGATATAGAACTAGACTTACAAACCCGCTATGAGAACCACGTTCATTTGGCTCATGCTTGGACTTGACACTGCCAAGTGTGATGAGACATTTGAGATAGTCGCGTGCAGCACCAGCGTAGTTGGTAACCGAAATCTCCTGCAAAAAGTGAGTTAGATGTGGAGTGGAATACGACAGTGCTCAAATTGTCACCAACACAGTCAATGAGACCAGGAATACCTCCCCTTGGAGTGGGATACCAGAGCAGCGAGTCGAGAGGCGAGTGCAGCATACCACTGGACCCGACGCCGAGCGTTTGAACAGCCAAATGAGACTTCCAGTCAGGAGAGAAGCACGTGCTGCCTAGGAAAATAAACTATGAGAGCAAGACATGCGTGTCGTGAAGTGTCTACCTTGAAGTACGCCTTGCCACTCCGCTATCGAGTGACAAGCACATCAGGTTCGTCGACGACGCTTTCTTCCACCTCCTTGTTTCCATTCTTGGAGATGCGCACGGTGACGCCACTGGTGCGTTTGATATGTGGACCGTCTGTCAACTGTAGTGAGGTAGAGAGGAGGATGGGACGGCCAAACCAAACGCAGACCTGTTCCACTTGATTAGGAAGATTTTTTCCGTCTGCTGTTTCTGCATCTGTATCAGCGATTTTTCGTCTTCGCCTACCCTCCGGGGCATGGGGGTCGTCATCCAGGTTGTGGGTGATACTGGGACACAGTATGGGCGGGTCTGACCGAGCGTAGGGTGTTTCTGGAATGCGACGACCAAGGCGGTCAGCGTCATCGAACCAATGGGGGGGGAGGATGCACACGTGGGCTTGAGGTGCAAAGTGAAGGGCAGCGTTATATTGAAGGGGAGGGTGAGAAAGGTGAGCATGACGATGAGAGGGGATGGCCGTTACCTTGTCGCTGCCGGCACGGAGGGTAAAGACGTCGCGCGTGAGGCCAACACGCCGTTGACCGCCGAGTGCAGTGATGCATGCTGAGAGCACCTTGCCAGGTCAGCCACGGAAAGCTATCACCAACGTGATCAGAGACCGTTGTTACGCGTAAAACGACGCGAGAGAGACACACATTTGTGGCACAGGCAACGACGCCCTAGAAGATCATGGCTGGGTCTGGGGAATGTGTATCGCATGTCTCAACAGCTGACCAACACTCAATATGTAGGACCTACCGATATCTTCCACGACATTCATCATGCGAACGACAGTGACCCCCGTCTGCACCGCCACTCCCTCTAACAGCGCCTTTTTTACATCGTTCTCCTAACTAACGATAGTTTTGTCGATGAGTATATTTGGCCGCATCCGAGTTACTACATGGCAAAGTTAGTACTTGGCGTAGAAACAAACGGTGACGCAACCAAAGTTATCTTTGGTATATTCGGCAATGAAGTAACCGCAATCAGTCACCTGCTGGAGGAGATGGGCGATAGTCTTGGCGTGCTGGTCGACTTTCTCCAAGAACTGGACATCCTCGATAAACGACAAGGCATCGCTCATCATGTCTGCCAAGCGAATGATCCGGTTGTCGCGATTCTTCCGGTTGACGAGCGCCTGTACAGACATGGTCAGCGGACGAGCATGAGCATGAACATCGATCAACAGACTTTGTTCACGGCGGATATAACAGACCAAGCGAGCGACGGATACGAGTGAATCTGTGTGGCATCCAGACCGCGTGAACGCCAAGAGAATGATTCATCGAGAACCAAATACCTCTGCGATTCGGGCCACTATGGCGTCGACTCACGCTCCACCCTCTGCAGCAGAACGCTTAGTGTAGGCTCCAACGTCTGTACCTTTTGTGCCTCGGCTGCGACGTTCAACGCTTTTGTGCCGGTTTCAACCGCCGAATCCAAGAGCTCGACGGCTGCGGGGGTGGAGGTGCCAATGAGGGAGCCGACTGCTTCGTTCGCCTAGCGGTGACATGGCGGGCGATACGTAGCCTGACGTTTTCCTGCACTGCTTTGACCGCGTGGTTCGGCAACCAACCGGAACTTGACGGCAATCGCCAAAGGACCGGACTTATCGGAGGCACGGTTGCAAACAGTCTTCAAACACTTTTGATGGGCCAGAACTCGGGTGAGTGAGCATCGCAACAATGTCTTGATAGAATCGTACCGCCGCATCCTTCAACTTTAAATTGTCCGATAGCCTGCCGATGCGGTACCAGTGATTTTTCCAATTTCTTCGTTCTTCTTTTCTCTCTTGCCGTCGACGACGGCCTATGGCTCCCCGCGCTAGACTTTGGCGAAGGCTTCTTCGCCTACAACTGTAGCACCACGATCAAGGTGTCCTTCAAGCTCGGTCCGCATATGCTCACGTTGGACCGGCATGATTTCAACCTCGGATGGCACCTGGGCGATCCCACGGGCCAGTCAGTCGTACCCTCGCGCGAGACGTCACTGAATCCCTCTTTCAAGACACGCGTGGGTGCGGTCGTCGATGAGGGCCCGACGTTTGAAGCCATTCTTGGTTCGTACTTGCTCGTTTTCTTGTTCGTCTTGGCTCACACGTCGTGCGCCCTTAGGAGACTCGTTCATGAAAGGGTGTAAGTGTCCCAGGCTGTGGAATACTTTTTTATCTGAGGATGATACAGATTATCAGACGTGCCCATTTTCGACAACGCTTAATATACGGCGCGAGGATAACTCGGGAGAACTATCTAAAGGGGCAAGAGAAGGCTGATTACGTACAGGGGTTTTGTCGAACGGGCCCCGCCCGTCGTGAGCGCCACTCGCGCGCACGACGGGCGGGATGTGCCGTGGGAACCTCCCCTTGTCTCCCCTTGCTCCGCGCCCCCCGCTTCCACCGTGGGAAGTTGGAGCCATATCAAGTTGCGAAGCTCGTGCCAAAGGTATTGAACGTTGAAATGTTGACGTTGCAACACTGCCTCCCACAGCAGATCAGTGCTTTGTCCCTGACTGTCGCGCCAAAACCCTTTGTAGGAGCTTCTGAATCAAACCCTTGGCGTCAACTTTATGGCGCTCCTTAGCAAGTACGGATCATCAACTCACGTATCACGTCCACCACCACGTTCGTTGGAGGCGGATACAACCTGGTACGTAGGGCCAACCAATGCAAGTGACCCAATACTCACACGGTGTTCCACAGGATTTATCTTGCCCGTCGCGATCTCTGCCTGCACGTCTGCCTGGGTGACCTGGTCGCCGAGGAAGCTGATCGGGGTAAAGACTTGGGCAAACTCGTCTACGACGCCGTTCCGACCCTTTGCTAGTACCAAGACGACCATAGAAGCATCGCTAGTTGAAGAGAGTAACAGCATCGACCGCACACAAGATATCCCCAGCATGGCATCAGGCCCTCCATCCCTTCCATTACCGACTTCTTTGACACGCATTTCAACGTCAGACAGCCCGATAACTATCGGTGCCGAACAAACTGCAGAGTAGCGTCGAGTCTGCATGCATCGCTGTAGGTATCGCCTCAGCCGTACAACTCTCCAAGGAACCTAGCAACAGGGATGTGTCCTCGAACAAACTGACGCAGCAACAAATGAACATGGAACCCCAGGAATCGGCTTCAAGAACGCAGGAGAAATATGATATCCGCCAGCAGGTGGCGACTTCGTCGTGAGAGATCCTTCGTCATCCCGGTAACATGACGATCTTACTACGAGTTAGGGAGCACGACGCCATCTCCTTTACTCGGATCATTATGCATCGTCCAGGGAGCAGGAAGACGCCACTACGCGACTGACCAGTACTCCGCCATAAAGCTCGACAAGGCGCGAGCAAGCGGTTCTGCAGTCCACGAACAGCCGCGTAATCGTGCACAGACCCGAGAGGTACGTGACGTTGGCCGTAGTCAAAATCGGAATTGACATTTGTGCGAACAGCATTCCCTCAAGTCCTCTGAGGCATCTTCTTGTAAGGAGGAAACGAGGACTGTTCACCACGTCAGTTGTTTTCTCCCTACGCACCTCTAACGCGTTACTGAGTCACTTCACTAGGCGACGAAAATTCCGCCTGGGACCTGCGAGTGCGTCTGTTCCTTCCTCTGCCTTTTACGCTCTTCTCAAGAATACGAACGCCAAGCAACTCTCTTTCGATTCAACGAAACTGACCCTTGTCTCTCATCCGCCATTCTCTGGTTCTCGTCCAAGTAGCCGTTCTGATACACCGGGTGGTGCCTCACAAAATTTCCCGTACTCTCCAGAAAGCCCACCTCCAGCCATTCACCTAGCGATTACTCGGGGCCACCCGCTGACGAAATTCAAAGCATACGGTTTGGGTTGTGGGAAACAGTGAGTGCACTCTCGGTTGCATTCGCGCCTTGGTTCACAATTAAACGCCCCTCTAGCCACATCGTGAGTTGAATTGGGAGCAAGTAAAACCCAAGGGTCTGTCGATGGCGTTGTTGACTCTTCAAGTATGGGCTCATTGTTAACTTTGGAGTTAATATTATAACGGATCTTGTAGCATCTAGTACCCAGATAACGTCCAGGGCGACGTTCGGATGATGAGTAATCTCAATGCTTCTGTCTCTGCCAAGGAGCCTCGCACATTGAAGGAACTGGACTCATCATTGCAAGAGGTATGGATCAAGCTGCACCATCGCCATAACTGAAGTACTCAATGGGGGGGTTGGCTTGCGCAGTCGCTGGGGATCAAGGGTGTGCCAGTGATCGAAGACGAGAACTGAGACAGCGAGCCAGACGAACGGCGGCAAAGAGGTGGGAGACGAGACTGCGAGAGTGGCGCAACAACTCTGGGGTGCGCTAGCACGACTCGAAGCTAAACGGTACAAATGGTACATTTATTGCTACCTTCGTAGGGCGTTTCCGGAGCCAAATAAATTTTCCATCTAAGGAGACGGATGTCCGGAAAGTTCAGTTCCATGACTTTTGCCGATTTCCGGACATCTTTGCCGAAAAGGCAAATGATGTCATGCTTTTCTATAAGTGGTCGTTGCGTAAATCAAACGATCGGACGAGCAGCTGGGTGCCCGCCGGTGGAACTTAAATTCCTGGCGAGAAGGTCACGTAACCTACAGCAGCTTCTCCTCCGATCAGGTTCCCCTCACTAGGCCTCGCTCTCTGGTGTTGAACACTGGGGAGCGTCACATTCCTCCTCACTGACCGCGGTTTACTGCGGTCAGTCTCCCTCTTCACTGCCCATGGTTTACCGCGGGTAGCATCTCTCCGCCATTGCAGCATCCTTTCGCGCCTCTCAGGTTCTTCAACAGCCGAGATTGAACGGGTGACAGTTGCCGGACTTTTACCTAGGGCACCCGCTTCAACGCGATACTAGTTCTAGGCTTACCCTCGTCTTCGTCTCTTGTCCCTGCTTCACTCACTGGTGTTTACACCGAGGAGTTCCCCCGGTCTCCCAGATTCATCTCTCGTCGTCGTTGGCATAACTCATCAGTGTTTACACTGACGGGCATCCTGGCCCTCGCTGCTCTGTTTCCCCTCGTCTCCAGAGCTTGCCCCTGCCAGCTCACTGGTGCTTACGCCGAGGAGTTCCCCCGGTCTCCCAGACTCATCTCTCGTCGTCGTTGGCATAACTCATCAGTGTTTACGCTGACGAGCATCCTGGACCTCGCTGTTCTGTTTCTCCACGACGTCTCCAGAGCTTGTCCCTGCCAACTCACTGGTGTCCACGCCGAGGTGTTTGCCCAATCGTTCATCTCGGGGAGCCCTCTCCCTCCCTCACACCACCTCTCCCTTACCTTCTCCAACCCCTCCCTCATCGGTGTTTCCACTGACGAGCTTCCTCGCTGCTCTGCCACCCTAGTTGTTCTCGGCACGTTCTCTGCATGTCATGGACTTTCCTATCCCATTTTCCTTTTCACTTACCGAGGCACAACTGCTACTTCAAGCTGTTGAGTTCTACCGAGTTCACCACCCGATGACATCTGCTTCAACTTTGAACAGACTTCACAATCGACTGAATGTCGCTGTTGAGACCCTACTGCCGACACTACGCTCTTTATCTCCAACAGGGATGTCTGTCCCACAGCCAGATTCCATATCAAGGAGGCCTGGTGGAACGGAGTCATGGTGGTCCCGGTCCCCAAGTTATGCTTCTCCAGCTCCTTCCGTTAGTCGAGACCAGGAAGAAGAAGAAGTGCACACAGGGGTAACTATTGCACATGGGTGAGTCACGGTGGTCCCAGTCCTAAAGTTATGCTTCTCTAACACCTTCCGGTAGTCCAGACCAGGAAGAAGAAGAAGTGCGCATGGGTGCAACTGTTGGTCAGCCAGCTTCAAGAGCTCTTGGACCAGGACGCTCCAGAGGGGTTCATGCTTCTCCAACTCCTTCCAGTAGTCAGGACCAGGAAGAAGAAGTGCACGTGGGTACAACTGTTGGTCAGCCAGCTCCAAGAGCCCTTGGACCAGGGCACCCTGGCCAGGCTCAACATCAGCACCAGGCCGAAGTGGCCTATTGGCGGCGTCGGCGAAATGATATCCCTTTGCAACGCTCATGGGTCCAATCCAGCAAACTTTCTCCTGTGAATAATCGAACAGCTTCATCCCTCATTGCTGACCTCGGGGCTGCAACTTTCGAGTCAAATACACACAATGCGGGGACTTGGGCCGAGGCACTTCTAGGGGTGCTACAGAAATCTAGTGGCGTAGTGTTATCTGGAGCCTCTGTGGGGGAGCTAATAGGGAGGTGTCAAGTCAGCAGCTCTAACTGTGCTTTGTTATCTGCTGACTCTGTAGGGGAGCTTGTTGGGAGGTGTAGATCACTCATATCAGATGAAGTGGTTGGACACTTCCTTAACATGGTGGCCCATATTCAGTTGGCGTTCAAGTGCCAAAGGTGAGTCCTATGCCTGTTCTTTGTTTATATCTGTGAATAATGCACATTGTATTGGCAGTGAGTTAAATGAACACACCCCCTCCATCAGAAAGCTGTATGAGCAGCAGGTAGCAATGCTTCCTAATGCTCCATCAGAAAGACTTTTTACAGATTGGATTACAAGGGCTACCAAATATGCCTATGTTGCAGGAGGGGGATCAATTTTTGCTCTCCTACTGATTGCAGGAATGGACCTCAAGAGTATCACCACCAAAGCAAATGCTACTATAATCTGGGAGATGGGAAAAGTATTGAGGGATCCAATGTGTGTTCATCCAGGTAATTTATTCCACATTTTTTTTATTGAATGGGGCTGATGGTTATAGAGCTAAGGAAATTGATTACTCAAAATATCATCCCTACCGTTGCCAAGATAAGGGAGATGGTACCCTTGAGTGTTCAGTTTGGCCAAGTGGTCCTAGACTGCACCTGTTTGAAGGATTCTGACAAAGTATTTAATTTGTTAAAATCACAGTAAGCTAGCTATTCCAGCTCCTAACATGCAACTTATTAGTCTCATTTAACAGTAACCTGACTTTGCCCAAGAGGGCATATACCATATGGAAGCCATGTAGGCTCCCTTTGTTTGCAGAGGATGTTTTTGGGAATGTTTCCCCAAGGACTGCCATTGTTCAGCATTCACCACCAGACCCTCCTTCTATTCCTGTTCCAACACCAGCAGGGCCATCTTATAAGCCAGCCGCTACCATCTCAACATCCTTTAACCCAAGGCACAAAGACAATCTAAGATACCCTTGTTCAAGTGAGAGAAAAACCAACATAGAGTGGACTAATACACAAAGGGCTCATGCTAAGAATGCTGTTGTGGTGAATGATGTTGAACATTTTCAACAACAAGTGAGTTGTTTAAATATTTGTATTCTACTTCCCTACTTAACTTTTCACACAAACTAGCTGATGGATTTCTATCCAGGAGGTGTAAGAAGGACTCCTAAGTCCTACTTATACCTGCCTGGGAGTGTAATAGATAGGGCAGGAGGGTATGGTCTCATCTACTCTCATGGCTTATTGGTAGGCTGACCTTGAGGATCACAGCATGTTGGATATTAGGAACTCTGATGGAACTCTGATGGCATTTATTTGCTCATCAATGCCTCAGAGATTGAAAGACCAACTGATGGCCAATCTCATTGGGGTATTTGATGGAAAGGACATTCTTTATTCAAGAGAGGTCTCACATTGGTCCCAACCTTTTGAATCTGTACATTTTTCCTGGTATAACAGGTACACCACTCAGGTGAGTCGCTTGCTTGATAGTTTTTTCACTCTTTTCTCATTTATATGCCATTTTATACTCAGGGTTATGGTGCACCAACAGATGTACACCCTCATCAGATGCATGTGGAAGGGGCTTCCAGGACAAACCTGGCCCAACTACTACCATACCCATCAGCAGAACTGATCCAGCATGAAGCACTCTACAATAACTTGAAGATTGCTTTTGAGGATTGCTTTGAATGGATTCAAGATATAGTAAATTCTTCAGTTCTGGACCTTCAGACTTGCATGCTAACACCTTTTTTAAAGCTCAGAGCATATCTCTCAAAGGAATATGAAATTTTGATCCACATCACTGATAACCTACCTGGAAATACTAAGCCTGCAGTTACCCCCTTTGCATCCCTTGTCATCAATCTCAATGTGTGCACTGAGGCACACTGTGACAAAAAAGACATATTGTGTCTAATCATGCCAATTGGAATATTTCAGGGAGGCCAGTTGGTAATGTATGAGCAGGGATTGGTGTTGGGGGTGAGGTCTGGGGATGTTGTAGTGTTTTGTTCTGATGGGACAACCCATTTCAACCAGGATTACACTGGGCAACGTGCATCATTTGTGCTTCACACAGACTGTGAATTTGACAAATGGGTTGAGCACAGGAATGGTTGGGCAAACAATATACATTTACTCTAATTATGTTTTAATTATAAGCTACATACTTGATTCTGCTTTGAATATAACAGTTAACTTTTTATGATCTGAGACTACACTGAACTGGGGCTTATCCTGCACTTGTTCATTTAATCATTTGATGTGGAAACAAAGATGACTGACGTTTCAAGCAGGTAAGCACAATTAAGGGGATAAGCAATTAAATAAAATCAGTAAAACATGCAGGTAAACATGCCTGCTTGGCCTGGGGCAGATGAAAGACAGTGGGAAACTGTGGAAAAAGGCTGGATAAGGTCCTGCTTAGAAGGGAATGTCCCTCTGATATCTAAGAGGAAGTCATGCACTAGCTCAATGAGATGCAATGTCAATGGGTGGAATATGGGCTTGGCCCAGATGGTTTCAATAACCAGGCTATATATGAAGCTGGGCAGTTCCATGCCTGCCAGATCCACCCACTGAGGGTTGTGATCAATTGGGAGGTAGAGAGAGACTCTTCTATGGAGTCTGACAGAACAAGTTCCTCAGATGACTCCAGGGAATACTCCCCACCCCTAGGAATAGCAAAGGTAGATGTCCTGAGGGGCTAGGAGGTACTTGTGCTAATGGAGCTAGGACATGGTAGGTCATATCTTTGAACAAGATGGAGAAGAAGAAATAAATTGTCAGAATGTCAAAAATTAGGCAGCTGCTGCTGCTGGAGGACATGCTGCTGATGGAGGAGGACCAGATGAAGGAGACTCCTGCCAGGGTGAGTCCCATAAGGATGAAGAACCCATCATTCCATTCCACAACTACCCCAGCTGGAGCAGGACCTCCTGACCACCCAAACCACCAGTAGAGGAATAGAGGACTTGGAGCACCACCAGCTGATCCTCCATGGGGTAAGGGCCCCAACAGACAATACCTCAGGGAATTCACTCCTGGTAAGGGGCATTATCTGGGCTTCATGTAGGGCAGATAGTTTGGTTATATCAGGGAACAGCTGTTACCTTTCCAACTAAACCTTAGTGGATACTACACATTTTGTACACTTTACTATGCCACTTAATTATTTGCCCATTGAGAGAATGGAACTCTCAACCTCATCAGTACTGATTACTACTGATCACATACTGATCACTACTGATCACCCTAGTCAGATCTAGTCAGATGGACTCAGAATGAGTCACAACTAGTTGGATCAATTAGGAATGAGTGATAGATAGTCACATCTTCTATCCCCTCATGGGTGCCTCATGTATTTCATCTCTACACACTATCTCTGCCTCATGCCCCTATCTCTCCTCCCAGTTATCTGGGCTGTACACACAGGTATTCCTCATGGTAGATAAGACACAGGATATTGTAGATCTACCATACACATGTGAAAATCTTAGAATAGTATATAAAGGCCCAGGTGAACAACTGGACTTCCCAGTCTTGTTCACTTGGAGATTTCCCATCTTCTCTGTCTGATCACTGATTCCTTGCCCTGTTTGCTTCTTGCTAGACTATCAGCTCTTCAGTGACCAGGCCAGTTGGCCCTGAGGTAAAGGGGATGAATCTGCCCAAGCTGGGTAAATAGGGAGACTAGCATGATCTGGAGAAATTTGATGAATGGGTTAGCCAGTTGCTGAAATATTTCAGGACCTTTAAAATCACTGTTGCTAATCCTGAGCACAATCTTGTCCTTTATACTGGACTATTCCTGGAGGAGGAGGTCTCCCAGTGGTATGATCCAGAGGTAGAATCCCCTAAGGGTCAGATCCAGTATTGGTGCATGAAGCTTATAACTCTGGCAAGGGCATTCTTGCCTTCTATAATGAACTGAAGTGACAAGTGTACAGGATGGTACAAGCCCTAGACAATTATTTGTTCAGGAGGAAATATCTCCCAGGGCTCCCCAATTCCCTCATCAACATGATGTACTGGCCTCATGGTATAACCACAGAACACTGGAGGATGCAAGAGATCCTAGAGGAGGTTGGAAAGATGGAAACCACCCAAAAAGAGATTGTTATCTTGGTAACAGTGGGAATAACTGTTGAAGTTAGCAAAGGCTGGTTTCCCAACCACTGAGTACTTATTATTCAATAATAACCCCCAGGTGAAGCTTCATCTCCATCAGTAAACTAACTCTCATCCTATCATTCAGTGGGGTTCAGTTCCATCTGGACTTCCTGCTGACTTGAATGCAGAGGAATGGGACTTGACAGCCACTGCAGATGCTTGACCAAAGATTGCCCTTGAGATGCACAAGTGTACAATTTGACAAAGGCAGCACTGGCAATTTTGTGAGCCCAGCATTCACAAAAGTCACAAAGATGAGGGTATTCCCTCTAGACCAGCAGCTTACACTGCAGATGATCAAAGATTATCCACCGGGTGTCCTCAAACATTCTGCTAGAAAGCAAAGCTTTCAAGATATAGGGAACATTGACTGCTACCCCTATATCTTGAGGTTACCTTTGCTCTGAGAACAAGGAGTGGTCATTCACTTTGAGAAGCAACATATTCATATTGGTGAGATTTCCATCATCCTTCTGAAGGAGAATGAGCTGGGTAGATGGTCAAGGGGGGAAGGAATGGAGATAAAATACTCAAAAAAGTGAATATTTCACCATGGCAGCATCTTGCTGCTATAAAAAATGAAAGAAAAGAATAAAAAAGTGTTGTCTGATGAGGAAATACCCCACCTAGTAAGGATCCAATGGTTTCAGAGGTACAAAATGAGACTGGAAGGGATGGTGCATAAGCTTCCTCCATTGTGGGAAGTCAATCACAGAATCCTACTATTTGAGAAAGGTAAAAGGTATGCCTATCACCTTCCTCTCTGTGCAGATGCTCTAAAGCAACAACTGTTGGACAAAATCCAACTATATACTAATGCTGGATGACCACCCTGATGCTCTGCATCCCAAAGAAAAAGGGAAAGCTGAGAACAGTCATTGACTGTGGAAAACAGAATGACAATAGGAGATGTGACCTCCTTGCTGGATCAAGACCAGATCTGAATGGACATGGCCAGAGTGAAATACTGCTTGAAAATTGACCTCTCAAATGCCTACAAGCAGGTCTGGATTGAATGGGAGGACATACCAAAGATGGCCTTTGCAATGATCTATGGGACCTTTATCAGCAAGGTCATGCAACAGGGGGATTGTAATGCTTCTGTGAATTTCCAATGTCTGATGACCATGATCTTCAGAGATCACATTGGACACTTTGTGTAGGCCTAGCACATGGATGACATATTCATCTACAGTGACACCTTGGAGGACCATGAATGGTACCTCCAGATCATATTTGATCTACTGGAGAAAGCAGACTTCTTTCTGAAAAAGGAGAAGTGTGATCTCTATACTGAGAAACTTGATTGCCTGGGCCACATTATTGAGCTAAAGGGTGTTCATGCCAATAGGGATAAACTCCTGGATTTGTAATTGGAGGACTTCAAAGTCCCTGAATGAAGTCCAACACTTGGTAGCACTCATTGAGTATCTGGTGCAGTTCATGTCAGAGGTCTCAGTATATACTATGCCTCTATTAGGGATTGAAAGGAATGACCACCCTTTCAAGTGGAGAGAAGTCCACAATCAATGCTTTCAAATGATCAAGGACCTGGCATGCAAATACCCAGTACTAAGACCAATTGATCTGAGAAAAGATGAGCCAATTTATGTGACTCTTTCCTTTACAGGGTAAGTACACTGTAGGGGCAAGGGCCTGAATGGAAGACATGGCCCCCAGCAGGCTTCATGTGCAAAAAGCTGAGTAATGCTCAGAAAAACTACACAACATTTGAGCATTTCACACTCACCATTGGATTTCCATTCATGATGGTCACCAATCAGGAGGCATTAGCATACCTTTAAACACAGCAGAAGCTGTCTAGTAGACAGGTCCACAGGATTGACTGCATGTAGTGATTCAATGCAATCATAATTTATGCTAAGGGTTTGGAGAACTGCATAGCCAACTGTCTATCTCAATACTATAAAAAAGAGGAGGGTGATAAAGCCTTTGATGAGGAGATTGATTGGGCAAACATGGACATATGTCTGGACCCAGAAGGGGATGACCTTTCCCAGGATAGATGGCTTGAGATGAAAGTCATGACCATTGAAGGAGAAAATCCTCAAAAGAGCCAGCACCTCACTGAAAAGTGAGAAGTGCAGATACTGAAGGCACAAGAAATGGCCTCTACAGCAGAAAGGATAAGCAAGGAAGCTCCCTGCACAAGTGCGAGGAAGAATCCTACAGTTCTTAAATCCTAGGACATCAAGAGTCCCTTCAGTTGAATATAAGAGTAAGCTGGCACTTCAAGAAGCAATTCAAGAAGGCTATAGTGGCAAACCTGTTTATACCAAGGTCTTGACTAATCCTAGCCACTTTTCTCAATTATCATTGAGGAATGAACTGCTCTATAGGAAGAATTGAAGAGAGAAGGAGGTGTTACATATGCCACCTCCATGTAAAGTATTAGGGTGACACAGTAGTTGCCATGGTCATGGACCAAGCCCATCTGCAGATGGTATTGGTGGCCCAGGTTTGGGAGAGAGGTTGACAAGTTCTGTTGAGCTTGCTCCATTTGCCAAACCATCAAGGGCAAAAATCAATTACAGTAACTTTCAAAATCCAGTCAATGTTTTGAGATTTTGAAGTGTTTGTTATATAACTCAGGGGAAAGAACAAACAGAGCCAAAGTATAAGTAGGTGGTGGGAGGCACATGCTCCTGGCCATGTGTGAAAAAAAGATTGATGTAATTTGAATATGTATCCATGGAGATATAGTCAATTCAACTCAATATGTCATTGACTCAATTGTGTAACTACCTGTCACATCTGTCATATGTAACCCTTGATGGAAGCATGACTGATGGTTTCCATAGTTACTGTATCATAGTAACCACCTCAACTGACACTGTTTAAGCACTGGTTTCATCTCTCATGTCTTTCAGATTCATTATGTGTTCCATTTCCTTTTCTAAAAAAGAAAACATCCCTTCTCTGGCCTCTAATGGTCATTCTAGTCACTCTATTGCCTCTAAACTAGGTGTCAGCCAGTCTACTGTCTCTAGGATACTCAGGGATCTCCTGCACAATAGACCTAGACCTCTTTCTGACTGTCCCCCTAAGCTTTCAGCCACTTCTCAGCATGCTATCATTACTCAAATCACTACAGACAGGGCTGCCAATGCTGTCCAGGCTATCCACCACATCAATTCCATCATTCCAAGTCCTGTCTCCTCACAAACAGTAAGAAGAGTTCTTAAAAACATTCATTCAAGGCTGTAACAAAGAAGAAAAAGCCACTTCTTGCTGTAAGAAACAAGAAGAAGTGTTTAGCCTTTGCCCTAAAGTATCAGAAATGGTCTATTGAGGACTGGAAGAGGGTTGTTTGGTCAGATAAGACCAAAATCAACAGGATAGGGTCAGATGGAAGGGAATGGGTATGGAAACAGGCAGGTGAGGGCCTTATTAATAGAGAGGTTCAGGGAACAGTGAAATTTGGAGAAGGAAATATCATGCTATGGGGGTGTATGGGTTGGGAAGGTGTTGGCCACCTTGCAGAGGTTGAGGAAAGGATGGATGCCAACCAATATGTGGACATTTTTGAGGACAACTTGCTTCCTAGCTTGGAGGAATCTGGAATTTCTTTGCAGGATGTTATTTTTTAACAGGACAATAATCCCAAACACACCTCCAAAAAGGCCAAGAAGTGGATAGAAGAGAATGATATTGAAGTCCTGGATTGGCCTCCACAATCTCCAGATCTCAATTCCATTGAACATCTCTGGCATCATATCAAAAAGGAGCTTGCCAAGTATCCAAGACATGCCAAAGAAATATGGGAGATTTGGGAAAGAGTGGCAGAAGTATGGAACAATATAGATCCAAAGGTGTGTCAGAATTTGATTGAAAGCATGCCTAGGAGGATCCAAGCAGTGATCAAGGCCAAAGGAGGTCATACAAAGTACTAGAATTGGGTGATTTTGTAGATTTGATACATACATACATAGTTACAAAATTGAGTCAATGACTTGCTAATTTGAATTGACTATATCTCCATGGATACATATTCAAATTACATCAATCCTTTTTTCACACACAGCCAGGAGCATGTGCTTCCCACCACCTACTTACACTTTGGCTCTATTTGTCCTTTCCCCTGAGTTATATAACAAACACTTCAAAATCTCAAAACATTGACTCAATTTTGGAAGTCACTGTATCTCAAAGGCTGCTTCATAGCCTAGCAATTCTGAAAAGACTGTGGGGGTCAATTTCCATGGACTTTGTGGGACCCTTTTCATCAAGTGAGGGATATGACTACCTCTGTGTGGTTGTGTATCACCTCACATCTATGTTACACTTG
This sequence comes from Tylopilus subfusipes, assembly GCA_038091275.1. Lineage (NCBI taxonomy): Eukaryota > Fungi > Basidiomycota > Agaricomycetes > Boletales > Boletaceae > Tylopilus > Tylopilus subfusipes. The sequence continues at coordinate 17,559 of JBBPOB010000100.1, forward strand.
ATAGCCATAAGCATGATGATTCATGCATCTGAACTTGCTGAGAAGTTCATTAGGGAGATTGTTCATCTTCATGGACTTCCTGAGACAATTATCTCTGATTGAGATGCAAAATTCACCTTGACCCCTTCTGGCACCAATTGCACTGAATGCTGGGAGTGAAGCTCCTGATGTCAACTACATTTCATCTGCAAACTGATGGCACCTCTGAAGGGCCATCAGAAATGTAGTGCAGATATGTACAGTACGCTATCATCCCTCCAAGTTTCCTTTGATCACCATCATCTGTTTCTGAGATATTCACAAATCTCTGAGAAGCACTCCAGAATGACTACTAGTATTATGATTGCTAATTAGACTAGCAAATTTCATGTAGTAGGCACAGATCACATGCTCTCAGGTCATCTGACTGTATAGCCACTAAAGCACATGACCCTTGCCTTACTTAGAGTGCTGACATAATTGCCACTCAGGCATGGCATTGGCAAATAAGTGCATATCATTCCCATGGACCCCTAATAAGACCAGATTTGTCTTGGCCCAAAAAGAGTCAGATTAAATCTAAGGTTTAGATCTCAAGTCCAAGGTTATATACACAGCCCCATCAGATCTATGCAATGATGACCCTGAGCACTGCCCAGCATAGCCCACTAAGGCTATGGCTGTCAATGTTGACATAAGAACCATTCCCATCATCAATGAATGGCATTATTAGCTCATGCATTGCCTCTGTGATTCCCATGCCCACACAGCATCCTGTAAAGCAGCATATAAGGAGGGCTGATGCGCTGATAAGATAAGATAAGATCCCCCCTCAGAGCGGAGATTAGATCTTCACAAAGGATTAGATAATAACACTTATACTAGTCCAATCTTGTGTACACTATTCCCTATCTTTGACCTAGCACTAAAGCAGAAAGCTAGTACTAAAGAGGAAGGCTTACTAATCAGGCACTTACCTGATTATATAAGCTACACTCACTGGATAGCCACTCCAGCAGAAAGGCAATTGTAACCTAGATAAATCAAATCTAGGAATATCTAGTAACTATTAACACACACTAGTGCAAATCAGCACTCCAGTTTCCCAATAAAGAGGTTTATTACTAAGCCTTATTGAGTGTGAACTGAGTGAACCTTAAGCGAAATTTCCCACACTTCTCCCCTCCACATTTGGTAACTAACTCTCACACAAAGTGCCTCTTGATATTATCTCTAGATAAGTCTTGCTAGGTTCACTATAACTCAACAACTACCAGGCATTAGGAACTGACTATCTCAGAAATTACTACACCTGGTAACCTTATTACTAAGACTTCCCACACAGCCATAGCTCCCATGCTTCAAGCAGGAAAGCACATGGAAGCTTAGACCCTTGCCAGTCACAGTGTGATTAGCCACATAACTACACCATTTTGCTAATAAAGATTAGCACCACCAATACCACAAGCTAGGAAGAAGCCAACCCTATTCTCTGAATAGATTATTCGAGATTGGAAGAACAACCAGGGATCCAATTAGCTAAGTCTCTCACTCACTCACTAGCAACGCTATTGTTTGATCTGGTAGGTGTGTTGTCCATCACCAGCTTATAGTTAGATTGGGCCCAGAGGGAAGATAGAAGAGTCCCCTAGCATCCATTCATCTTTCCCTGACTAAGGACAACACATCACACTCTGTACAGCTGATTAGTAATCTGTACCAGCACTGTGGAATGGTTAATGTTCTGTACAGCACTGTACAGCCACACCATGACTGCCACATATGTAAAATCTGTACCAGCCCTGTACAACAGGGTATGTTCTGTATGGCACTGTGCGGCCACATCATAACTGTACAAATCTCCCATGCATGTAGACTTCATAGGCTTTGTAGCAAGTCTGTACTACTATATCAGACCTGTGCTCCCTACACATCTGTTATATTGTGTTGGATCTGACTAACACTGTACCGTCTGCTATGCCATGTCATGTCTGATCAACTCTGTATGAGGTCTGTACCACACTGTACAGTCTGTACTGCACTGTATGTCACCCTTTAGGCCTGTATCATGCCCATACCACAGTCATACAATCACCTCATGCTATCAAGCATACTTGACAGAAAACAATTTATTCATACTATGGGAGGGAGTGAGTATCTGCAATCACTCGTCTAACATGTCACAGTCATCTGTATCATTGTCATCATCATTGTCATCCACTTGTGTCATGAAACCAACCCTGAAATTAATAGAAAGTAAGCATAGGTAGTAGGCCACAGTAGAATGTACTGAATACTCACAATCCACTTTGGGCCCATTCTGCCAGTGTTTTTTCCAACTTTGGGCTGTGATATGAGTGCTTGGTGACCTGTTCAATATTCACCAGCAATTTCTTGTATGTCACTTCAACCAAGTCAGAGTTTAGGGGTTGGCCATTGTTGTAGCCATGATTCTTCCATACTGTGAGTAGAGTGTGAATCTGGATGATAGTTTGTCAGTGGGATTCAAACAAAAGAAGAAGAAAAAAGAAAAAGGATGTACATAGGTGCCACCAGTGCAACAGCAGTTTTTGGGACTGTCTGTTGAAACTGGGGGAAATTGTGTAGACTCTTTGAGGAATTACGATAAAAGACTGAGTGACATATACTTTTGAGAGTGGGGTGTGCAAAGTGGGATGAATGTCCCTGTCAACAGTCAATAGCTACTCATCATACAAAACATCATAAATTTGTACCTGGTCATCATTTGGGCCCTTCAAGTACTGGGACCCTTGTAGTAAAGCAGCAGCCTTGTCTTTGATGAATTGTAGCCTTGCAGTTTGACCTGTCAAATGTTCAGGGGTGATCAGCTGGTATGCGACAGGAATGATCCCTTGTGCAACTTTCTTGATTTCACTTCAGAACATCTGTGTGTCATAGAAAAGCTGACACATGGTAAGTGCAAAAGTAGGGATATGCTAGTAGGATATCAACTCACCAAACGTGCCATGTCCTTCTTGTACTCATCCCAATACCCTAAATATATTATTGAGCTCAGCACCAGTAGGTCAGGTCATACTGCACTCACCAGCCTCCACAGCCTTACCATCATTCTCATAGTGTGCGAAGACCTCAAATAAAATTTCCACACACTGGCCAGATATGGCCATTTGTGCATGGAGAAAGGGATAGGCTGTAAATAAGGAGAGATGGACATGAGCCTTTGCCATCTCCAGCAGGTCAACCCAAAGTGGAGGGTAGAAGTGAATCATATATGGTTTGGGTGGAGTGCTCCCTTTCGGATTCTTTGAGTATTTTCCATGATGTTGGGCTTGCACTGGTACCACAGCAGCTACTGGATTTCCTGAGACAGCAGGAGCACCTGGATGAGGTCCTTGAGCAGCAGGAACATGCTCACAAAGTCTAGAAACAACACAAGCACCCTTGCGGGGCCTAGGAACAGCAGTAGCATCTTCATGAGGCTGTGGAACCTCACAAGCATCCTTGTGTGGTCTAGGGACAGCAGCAATGTCTGCATGAGGCCATGGAATGTTACAAGTGTCCTTGGGCAGCCCAGGAACAGCAGCAGAAGTAGCATTGCAATGCTGTGGAATGGTATGGGTGTTCTGGCAAGCTGTCAAGACCAGGCTAACTCCGATATACAACTCTGGAACTCCAGAGTTTTACTAGACGGATAGGACTTCGGCTTCAACTTGTGTGTTGCGCCCTTGTCAGTCACGTCCTGTTATTTCGGAGGGTCGGAGGTTGGAGGATAAGTCCTAGGTGCAAGACTTGATGACGAGTCGATCTAGCGAGAGGATGACAGAGGAGGAGGACGAGAGAGGATGACAGAGGAGGAGGATGAGAGAGGAGGAGTTAATTCTTAATCGATATTCAAACTGGAGAATACAAGGAGTAATCTAGGAGTTTATATACTATGGAGTTGCATAGGATTGGTAACAGAGTTCATAGGTATTGGTAAGGAATTTGGAAAGGAAGATAAGTAAACTGGAGCTGTGCTCCTAAGTGAGCACTGGCTCAGTTGAAAGTACCAAGCGGAAAACTAATACAAAAGTGGAACAAGGAGATGTCGTAACTAGAATGGAGAGGAAAGCATACAAGGAGATCTAGTCCGGAGAGGAGATAGTACCGGAGTACTGGAGATAATCTTGGAGAAGTCCGGAATATGACACAAGGCCTGGGAGCAATGGTATGATTTCCACAAGTATGAGCATCCTCACATGGCCTCAGAACAGCAGCAGCATTATCATTAGGCTGTGGAATGGAACCAGAGCCTTTATGAGACCTGGGAATGACAGCAGAGGCATCACAGGATCTTGGAACAGCAGTGGTGGTCTCACTGTCCCTAGTCTTATTGCTAAAGTGCATCCTCTTTGAAATGTGATCATCCCTGTGATCACCACTCTGAACACCAGTGAGGAAAGTGGCAGAAGGTGATTTATGGTGGTGATTGCTCAAATGGTGACAGTCAAGGAGATTGTAGTCTATTCCAGCCTTCAAAAAAAATTGGAAAGACTACATGAAAATAAAGTAGTTATACTTACAAGTTCCTCACCTTGGTGTACTGCAATGCAATTTGGGAGCTCACTATGGAGCTCCACACCAGAAGCACCATCCACTGTGATGGTCATTCCAGAGTTGGCATAAGAGCAGGGAGAGGGAGGCAGTAGATGTCTGGTATGATGACCATAATGGTCAGGCTGCAAGCACTGCCCTTCATCCTTGTTATCCTTGTCTTCATAGTGGTTGCCCTGTTGATTTTCATCCTCCTAGTGGTTGCTCTGTTCATCTTCAGCCTTATCCTCATGGTCATGGTCCTCATCCTCATGGCCACTATCCTTGTTCTGGTGACCACTGTCCTTGTCATCATAACCACCTTGCTGACCTTCACTATTGTCCCCATCTTCCATGTTCCAGTCATGGTCAAACTTGGGAGTGTGAGCTCTATCAACTTCATGATCTGGAACCCAGTGTTCATCCACCATGTCCTCATAAAGCATATCTGAAATATGATGATCAGTAACAGTAAAGGAAGAACAAAAATACTATACTGTAGTCATTGTCACATCTATCTGGCATGTCCTCCTGGTCACCATGTGAGAAGATGATAGACAAGGGACTGTTGAACAAGTTGTTTAACCCCAAGCACAGCACAGGTTTGTAACATGTGGTAGGGGCCTGGAAAGAGGGAGGCTGGTGTGAGGATAGCGGCCATGAACTTGGTTGTCAAGGCTCAGATGGAGATTGGTGGGTAATACTCTTAGGATGATCCCTTTCGTAGTCCTGTACTGTTTGTGTTCCAATAAAGGTAGCTTGGGGTTGAAAACTGAAATGACCCTGAGAGGCTGATTTCTCAGCTGGCTGCTGGGGATTTCTGTATGCTTGATCAACCTGAGTTGTATTTGCATCCACTTCCTAAGATTATAGTTAGTGTAGTATGCATGTCATAGGACTGTTGCAAGCTCACCTTCTGTTTTCCCCCTGACTTGTTCTTTCGAGTTCGGTGTAGGGCTAGAGCCATCAAATTCATGGGGTCATTCATCACAGAGCCCCCACTTGCAGGCTGTTTGGAATTTGGCCTTGGTGTCTCAATGGCGAGTGCCACTCTCTGCAGCTGAGCAAGGTGGCCTCCTTTACTGGCTGTTGAATGGGTTGGATGTTGAGATGCATTGGAATCAGGTGCATCTGGTGGATTTGCACTTGCTTTGGCTGCATGCTTTGCTTTCACCATGAGAACACCAGTGAGGATGGTGGTGAAAATGGATGGGGGACCAAAGTAACCTGGTATTCTGAGAAAATTGGGGGTGGGCATATTGCTTTCAAATGATTTGAATGGGTGCCAATGCAGTCTGTACATACAAATACTTACAAAGATCTTTGACTGGGGGTTCATCTGGGTCATACCAATGACATTGACAATCACACCCTTAGCAGCAATGATACTACCAAGCATTTCAGGATATTCTTCACCCAGTTGCTCAAACAACACAAGACCAAGCTTGCTCAAAAGCTGGTCTTTGCTGCATTGCTTAATGACCACTGCAAGTCGTGTGGTCAAGTCAGCCGCCTGCTGACGAACTTTGGTGCTCTTGTTGTTAAGACACCAGAGGATTGTGGAGACAATCTGGATGAGGTATGGCTTGATGCAAATGCCAAGAGCATTGATGACAGTACTGAAACCATCTAGCATGACTTGATCCTTGGTGGTCTACTCCTGGAAAGAGTAGATGATCCTGTCAATGAGGCAAACCTCCAGACATTCATTGATGTTCAAGGCACTGAGAGTGGCAATGACCTTTATGATAGTCTCCATAACCATCTTCCAGTATGGCTCCGCCTCATCCTTCAGTTCATTTACTATCCTCCCAACAATCTCCAAAACACCTGCTTTTTGCACAAGTTCTAGGGTAGTCTCCATGATCTGTTGATAGTTGCATCTATCCAATGTCATATGATGAACCCAGAATGACTTGAAAAAGTCGGGGAGAATATCTTGTTTGATGTATTGTGCTATTACACCTTCTGTAGCAGCACATTGTTTGACCACTTTTAGTACGATCTTCTTCATCTCTTCCTCAGATGTCTGGAACTTATGGATGAGGATGATAGTGACTTCCTTGGTATAATAAGAGATGTATTTGGGGTCCATAAGGGGAATGATGAAGCCGATTGCCTTCAAGAAGGCAGCTAGACCCTTGCCAGGATGTAGACAGATACTAAGCCAAAGAGGCTTGAGTACCTCATCAAATGACTCGATACTGTAAGGTGCTGAGGCTTCAGCTAGGGCAGCAAGACCAAGAGCTGTCATGGTCCAAACTTTCTGCTGCTCATCCATGAGACCATGAGCAATACAGGCTACGAGGTTTCAGAGATGAGGAAGCACAGTACAACCCATCATGATGGCAATTTGTTGAACAATCCAGATGCCAGTATGATGTGCCTGCCATGACTTTTTGCTACAGCAGACTGTGTTGAGGAAGGAGGGTAATGAGGGAATACTGAGGGCAGATGAGACGACGGAGAATGCACAGGCAGTTATATTACAAACACATTCATTGGTGTGATCGATGTCAGGACACATGGTGGAGATCATGTGGGCAAGACTGGCAACTTTTGAGAGGTTGGATATGATTTCACGCTCTTCAATATGAGCATAGTAATCCTCATCAATAAGTAGGGGTTCAATGATGACCAGGATCTTGTGGATGTATGGATGGACAAGATCGTCAAGTTTGTACAAAACATGGTTGACAACCTTGACCAGCAGATGCCATTCTTGATCTTCCAGAGTCCGTTCCATAAGGAGTGGGAGGATTTTATCAAAGAGTGGACCAGCACCAGATTTGCGAGCTTTGTCTGTAATCTGATGGAGGGTTATCAAGTATGGCCCAAATGGCAAAATCCTACACTACAAAGCCCATCTCGTCACTCAGGGCTACTCCCAGATCCCTGGCCTTGACTTCAGTGATATCTACTCCCCTACTGTATGACTTGACTCCATCTGCACCATCCTCCACCTTGCCACAGCCCACGGTTGGTACCACTGCCAAGACGATGTCACTGGCACATTCTTGCACAGCAAAATTGATCATGAGATCTATATGTGCCAATCCGAAGGCTTCACCGATGACACAGACAAGGATGCTCTACTACTCATGGGCCTCTATGGTATTAAACAGGGTGCCTACTTATGGAACAAGCACATGCATGAGAAGCTTGCCTCATGTGGCTTTGTTCACATTGCTGCTAACTATGCCATATATGTCTGCCGCAGCAAACATGGAAACTCCATCACTGCCATCCACGTTGACAATGCCCTCACAGTCGCTGACACCAAAGCCATGCTCAAACAATCATGGAAACTCCTTCACAGTCTCTTTGAAATGAAGAAGGAGGACCCAGACTGGCTTATGGGCATCAAGCTCATGGACGACCACAAGAACTGCACCATCACCCTCTTACAAGCGCAATATATTGACACACTGCTCCAACATCACCACATGGACATGTGTACCCCCATTTCAACGCCAATGGAAAAGGACCTCATCCTATCCAAGGCAGACACCCTTAGGATGACACCGAGAAACAGGAAATGGCCTGATTCCCATACCACAAAATCCTTGGTGGGATCACCTGGCTCTCTGTTGTCACATGCCCTGACCTTGCCTTCACTGTCAGTGTACTCAGTCAATTCAGTGCAAACCCAGGCAAAAAGCACTGGAATGCTCTCCTACGTGTCCTATGGTACATAAAGAGCACCTGAGATCTCGCGCTCACACTCAGACGAGTCAGAGATGCTGACCCTGACACTCTCATTAGGTACATGGATGCAAACTGGGCACATGACCTGGATGACTTCAGCTCCACCTCAGACTATGTGTTCAAACTCGGAGATGCCACCATCTCATGGAACAGCAAGAAGCAGCCCACTATTGCTGCATCGTTGACCAAATCCAAATACATCGCACTAGCTCATAGGACAAAACAAGTCCTGTGGCTACACTATCTACTCATGGACATCGGACTGCTCAATGAACCTACTCCTTCCACAATGATCCTCACAGACAACATTGGTGCCATTGCACTCACGAGAGAAGCCCATTTCCACGCACACATGAAACATATTGGCACACAACACCACATCTCATGGAGACAAGTCGAGCTTGGCACTATTAAAGTCACACACATACGGACCACCAAAATACTCATCAACAGTTTCATGAAGCCTCTCACATGTGATGGCATGGTCAAACTGGTTGACAGATGTGCCCTACACCTGATCTGAGGGGGTGTGTTGGAGACCAGACCATTCATTGACTACATATTTCCTAATTTTCCTTTTTTGGTCGTCACGCATGGCATACACACATGCCGTTCATTCATGCTCCTCCAGTCTTGTACCACATTGACTGGAGGTAAGCACCCTTTACCTAGCTTTATATACATTCCTCACTCACCTGTACCTAGTATAACTCTTTACTACAGACAACATGCTCCAATACATGCACTTGGTGACTATGTCAGAACTATCTGGGGCTTTTTGGGATGACAGATAATTACTTAACACAGGTGGTGGGTACAGTCACTCATGTCCATGATCACTCAAATTTGTCTATGATTGATGAATCTGCAATATTAGGGAGAACATGAACACTGCCATGTCAAATGGTTCTATGCACGTACAAACAAGATCAAGTTCACAAAAGATATTATGAAGCAACAGTATAGAGAATGCCTGCTTTATAGATTACAAGACATTGAGGTGCATCCGGCCAGTACTCCCTTGATGCCCTGCAGCTCGACAGACTCATCAGACCCTGATGATGCACCATTTTTACACTTCATTGATCAAGATCCACTGCCACACTGCTCACCTAATGACCATTACCAAGTATTGACCTCACAAAGGTATTATTGGGACATCTCAGCATGGTGTGGAGAGAGGAGGAATTGGAATGATCCTGCGACTGAAGTTTGTACAAAGACACTAGTATTTGATTATAATCTCACTACATTGACAGAATTTCATACCAAAACTGAAAAACCATCTTTTGTCACACTTGCTAGGTGGTGAGTATGATGGGGATGAAATATCATTTACAGGGGCTCAGTGTTACGATTAGCTTACTCTTTTCTTCCGTTCTTCTATTATCTGTTGACTATCAATCCCCTACCGCTATATGGGGGATATACTCGTCTAGGACCGACCACTTTCTTGTTATCCTCGGTCCGCTCTCTGTTTATTTCATTGAATTGTAACTAATCCCCAAGCCGTTCATTTCGGACTTCTGCTCTTCTCGGAAGGGGATCTGACTCATTGACTCTTGGTCTTGATATGCTTTCATCGGACACGCTCTCCTCTAATCAGTTCTCTCGTACTGATTACGTGTTCCTTATTACTCACTTTCCGTTTGTTCCCCGATGTTCTTCACTGTTCTACGATTACGTGTCCCTCATAGTTCAACACTATAAAAGACTCGTAGAACCTTCTGTATTCCGCATACTTGATCTTTTAAATCCTACATTTGGTCTCGTATCCTGGTCCGATCGACCAGTCTCCTCGACCTCGACCTAGCTAGTCTATTGACTAGAACTACTGACCTCTGTTGGTCCGATTGACCATTACCTTGGTAGTCCACTCGACTACAAACCCTTTGACCCAGTACTCTGATCTTGAGGATGCAGTGTCTCTTCGTGAGTACCTCCCTCAAGACTAGAACAGACCTTCGGAGTATTCAACTACTGACAAACGACCGACGTAACACTCAGTGGAACAAGATTAGCTTTGTGTAGAATCAAATATATTGCCACAAGGTACTCCATATCAACTATACAATGTATGACTTATGCTGTGCTCAAGATGCTCTGAATTCACACATGCATGCTGATATCATGGTTCTTGCCCATGAAGACAACACTGAACATCCCCATCCATATTGGTATGCACCTATTATTGGAATATTTCACTTGAACGTTTGCTATGAGGGACGGGTTAGGCGAATGGATGTACTTTGGGTACGATGGTTGGCATGCAGCATGGACACCACATCTATCTGGGCTGCAAAATGGCTTCCTTGTGTTAGCTTCTATGAGAGCAGCAATCCATCTGCTTTTGGCTTTCTTGATCCCAAGTTGATCATTTGAGGAGTGCATCTCATCCCAGCATTCACCTATGGAAAAACTTCTGAGCTCCTGCCACAGCATTCAATTGCTCATTGACCATCAGATAATGACAAGGACTGGGAATGGTTTTATGTCAATATGTAAGTCACAAAAACATCACTCTGAATTATGGCTTACCAAATTATATACAGCTTTGTTGATAGAGACATGTTCATATGATATTGTGGCGGCACGGCACAAGACAACATGTGCAGAAACCAGATGTCTCCTTGACGACCACAACAAACTGGATAAGGTCCCGTTCAAGTTGGAAAGTGAACATGACTGGGAACAAGGTGATGACATGGAAAGCAGTGATGTGGAGATGGGCAGTGGGAGGGGGAGTGGAGACGGTGGTGAGATGAAGGAGGATGTCAGCGGTGGTGAGGATGTCAGGAGCGAGGGTTAAGATGGTGACTGTGTGATCAATGAAAATAATAGTGAAGACACCTCAGACATGGCACTTTCGGAGACTGAATCCACTTCACTAGTGGATGAAGAGCTACTGGACGAGATGGATGACTTTGACTACACTGGATTAGATCAGGTTGAGAACAATAGGGAGGAGCAGAACAATGATTACCTACAAAAGAATGCATTTGGTGTGGAGGACGGTGAAAACTTCGAGGGGGAGTGGGGGGAGTTCAATGTTTATCTGTAGTAACATCACATTGAAAGATCTGATGAGTGCACTTGGTCTGAGCGACGAAAGGTCATGCATCCTGGCATCACCTTGCAAGGGCTTGCACGATGACCGGTTGGCTGGGATTGACCTTGGTAGCGCTGCCAGGGCTGTGAGAACCTTGTATGGCCTTGTTTGACTTTGACCTTTTTGGTGATGTACTACCCTCGAAGGGTTTACCTGTGGGTCTGGCATGACAAGGGTGAGCACATGAGGAGTCCATGTCAGGCACACTCCTCCTGTGTCCTGGGTGCATGTATGATGTGTCCGAGTCATCCAATATGGCCTTGACATGGCCATTCGACATGGAGGATTCAGATGGGCATAGAGTTGTCAGGGATGCTTGGGAGGTGGCTGGGATGGCTCATCCTGATCTGCCTTCTCTGCAGCTAGCTCATCTGTTTTGACTCATCTTGAGTTGTGGCGCACTGCGCTCGTTGTGCCATCCATCCAGCATTGTCTCCCATCATGTCTGACACTGTCGTCAACGTTTTGACCACTGGAATTCCCCTCAATGCATCCCAACTCAATTTGATCACCTCAAGCACCTCCTGATCCTCTATCTCAATATTGCGCGTTCTTCTTGTGCCTGGGACCTTTCCCATCGATTCTGCCACCATCTATAATGTCTCCACCACTTGAATCGACCTTGAAGCATCTCAACTCCCCCTGCTTGCCCAAATGGCCTTCTGGGGCTCTATCTGGACATGGTGAGTCTGTCTCATTGTAGCGCTTGTTTCTAACATTCCTAGGGCATTCCTAATCACTGTCGATGTTGTCTCCTGTCACACCATCGTGTTTCAGCTCAACTGCCTCAACTGGGAGTCTACTTGGTGAGTCCTCCTCCTTACCCTACTTCAGGTGTTTGCCCTGGCATTCTGACGTGTTCTGCAGCTTCTTTTACTTGTTCTCAACATCTCAATGTCCCTCCACACTGTCATCATGTCCACATCATCTACCAGATCACCTAGCTCACCCTGAGCCTCTCTTGGCAAGTATGTTGTATCCTTCTCTTCCGGGTGTTCCACAGCTCATTTGGCACATCTCTAGTGTCCTCATGATGACTAGGTACTCCCATTGCATGTGCTTTGCTGTTGGTAAGTGTTTCCTTGGAGCTTGTAACTAACCTTCTCTTCCCCTCAAGCTCAAAGCTCTGGGGTACGTTTGGTCCATTCATAGGTATGTCTTCATCATCCATCAAGGTGTGCTGATCATTTTCTTCAGCTCTCATCATCGGTCATGCCTGTGTGCTCACACTCCCTCTCTCCCCCTCAATTGACATCTCTCAATGCATTTCGGCACTCTCCCCCTCAATCTGGACATCTCAGCATGTGCTCTCGACCTCCAGGATGCCTACTTCACTCTTGCTCTCAAGTGTGGAGCTCTCGTTTCGGGACATCACTGGTACTGCCACCTGGATTGACTTGCATATAGTGTATGGGGCTTTTTGCTACATTATATGGTGCACCAGATTGTTCCTGGGGCTGGCCAGGGTCTCTCCCCTCATCATCGAACCCTCCTGCGCCTTGCACATCATCTCTTGACTCTGCCAACTCCCTCAACTGGATGGACTGGATGTCCTTGACCCTCTGTTCACCACCTCAATCTCTGACTCAACTGTCACATCTGTACAACCTCCTGATGTGCACATCACATCAGTACTTCCTGGCAGTCATAAGCGAGTTGTGACATACCATATATGCCAGTGGATACCACTTGAAGGTGTCCGCAGTCTGACTGCAAATATGTAGTGAGTCCACCTATGTTTAATTGTGTCGAGCTGCATACTACTGAAACACTGAGGGCCTGTGAACAGCTGTGTGCTTGACACACTGTGGACCCTGTATGCCTGTGGCGCATTGTGAGTACTAGCGAGGCTGTATTACTATACTCATGTGGGGGTGAGGTAAATGTGCCATCATGTATGTGCTGTTATACAGTGACTGCCAAAATTGAGTCAATGTTTTGAGATTTTGAAGTGTTTGTTATATAAATCAGGGGAAAGAACAAATAGAGCCAAAGTGTAAGTAGGTGGTGGGAAGCACATGCTCCTGGCCATGTGTGAAAAAAAGATTGATGTAATTTGAATATGTATCCATGGAGATATAGTCAATTCAATTCAATATGTCATTGACTCAATTGTGTAACTACCTGTCACATCTGTCAAAGTTTGACAACTGTTATATGTAACCCTTGATGGAAGCATGACTGATGGCTGCCATAGTTACTGTATCATAGTAACCACCTCAACTGACACCATTTAAGCACTGGTTTCATCTCTCATATCTTTCAGATTCACTATGCATCCCATTTCCTCTTCTAAAAAAGAAAACATCCTTTCTCTGGCCTCTAATGGCCATTCTAGTCGCTCTATTGCCTCCAAACTAGGTGTCAGCCAGTCTACTGTCTCTAGGGTACTCAGGGATCTCCTGCCCAATAGACCTAGACCTCTTTCTGGCTGTCCCTCCAAGCTCTCAGCCACTTCTCAGCA
>JBBPOB010000101.1:0-31055 GCA_038091275.1 Tylopilus subfusipes
TAGCCACAGGTATGTACAACATTTCGCCTAACTACCACTAAGCGCCATTCCCACACCCTCAAATACTACAGAGTGAATACTCTACAATAGCCAAACATTGCAACAGTTTTTGAGGTCACTGTACATGAGGAGGAACATGAGGACAAGATAGGGGCATGAGGCAGAGATAGTGCATGGAGATGAAATACATGAGGCGCCCATGAGGTAGATGAGTGAATGACTATCTATGACTCATCCTGAGTTGATTCTATATAAGGGATGATTCGTTGTGAATCTTTCTGAGTTGTTCTTGCTTGATTCCTAGTTGTGGGAATTTGAACCTAAGTGTGGGAAGGTTCAGTCAAGCTTGATCAGGCTCGGTCAAGTTCGACCTAATTGTGGGAAAGTGACTAAAGTGTAGTAAAAGTGTACAAAGAGTGAAGTAACTACTAAGGATTAGGAGAATTGTAACAAACATCCTGCATGAGGCCTGACCAATGGCATCAACCAAACACCATCGCTGCCCAGCTTGGGCCCGACTCAAGCATCAACCAAACTCCATTTCCACCATGCTTGGACCCAACTGATAGCTTGGGCCCAACTCATGTTACTCAACATAGGGCCTGACTGATAGCATCATTCTTACGCTATGGCTCCTCCCCTGGGTCCAATGGATAGCATCAAGTCAACTGCCAACATCCTACATCAGACCCTAGTGATAGCATTGACTGAATGCCATTATTGCCAAGCTTGGATCAGATGGATAGCATAAAGCCAACTGCCATCACAATATATCAGATCTGATTGATAGTCCAAATTCCATTTCCACCATCCCTGGACCTGAACAATAGCATTAACTGAATGCTATAGCTCCCCACCTGGCCCTGATGGATAGCATCAAGCCAACTACCATCACCCTACCCCAGGCCCAACAGATAGCTTCAACTGAACTCAATGGCAACCCAATTTGGGCCCAACCAATACTGCCAATTGAACTCCAGAGCCTGGGCCCAATCCCAACATTAGGCCCGCTTGGTATCATCGGCCAAGCTCCATAACTTCTAGGCTTGGGCCTGACAGATACCATCAAGCCAGTTGTGATCAACCCACATCGGGCCCTACTGTATTTATCAACCGCACTCCATAACTATCCCATATGGGCCATACTAATGCCATTGAGCCAACTGTCACCACCTGACATTGGGCCCAACCGATATCTTTAACCCTTGCTCTATGCCCTTATGTTAGGCCACACTATCTCTCTCGATAACCCATTCAACTGCATTTGATAGGCCTGTTCATATCCTACACACATGTATCACACTTGGGCCCCATCATATGGATCAACCCCTATATACCCCAGGCCTATCTTGGGGTCATCCAACACCATTGGGTGAATTGCATGCAGGCTTGTTGAGGCCATCAGTACAAAGTGACTGCAGTATGTGTGAATATACACCATGGCCACCCCACTCAGGCCATACTGATACCATTGACCTAACCCCCAGGCCACCCCCTTCAGGCTTGCTTGATACCACCAATGGAACGCCATGGCACCCCACTTAGGCCCGCTTGATACCGTATACCAAACTTCATGGCCACTGGCGCCAGGGCCCCCTCGATACTATTGGCTGAACTCCACCTTGGGCCCCACCCATATCATCAACCTAATTCTGTGGCCATCACACTTGGGGCCTCTCGATGTCATCCACCTAATTCCGTCACTGCCAACTCAGGCCTGACCAATACTTTCAAGTTTTGGCCCATCTCCCTAAATTGGGCCTGCACAATCTCAGCCCAACTCTATCCCCCCTGATTTGGGCCTGATTGATATCATTGACCCTTCTTGTATTTCCTTACATCAGGCCACACTATCTCTTTTAATACTCTATCCAATTCTAATTTACAGGCCTGTTTGTATTCTACGTAGGTCTTCCACACTCGGGCCCCACCGTGATTATCAACCCCTATACACCCCAGGCCCACCACAGGGTCATCTGACCCCATCAGGTGAATTGCACACAGGCTTGTCGAGACCATTGGTGAAAAGTGACTACAGTATATGGTAGGAGAGACTATTCTTTGTAAGCTTATTGAAGCCATCTCAGAGCGCAACGAGCATGAGGAAGATCTTTGTGAATTTGAAAAGTCTCTCACTGGATGGTATGGACAGCAGTTGTTGAAATGGAGAGAACAGGTGGAGGCATGGGAGGAGGACATATTGTGGCCTAGCCCATTTGAGATTACATGAGCTATTGTACCCGCTAACACCGATGGATTGGTGATCACACAAGCAAGCATACGCCTCCAACTTGCAAGAGACAAGGCTCTTGAAGCCAGCACATTGGATGTGTCGCCTATCCATGCTGATATCTCCCCAAGTGCTTTCATCAGCACCAGTCTGGATTTGGAGGAGCAACAGTGAGTTTCTGAATCCAATCGCCATGGGTCAGTTAGACTTATATCCCAACAGATGGCAACTTCACAATGATGTTGGAAAGCTCAGTTCCCATGGTACAGATCAGCAGAACACAAGGCTACAGCACTGTAGCAACAGACTCCTGAAACACATTGAAGCTTGAACTGATGTCCAGATGCTATATACTCCTGTTGTCACATCTCTTCAAGCCCAAGAACCACATAGCCCTGGGGTAATCTGAAAGCCAGAAGAACTTCAGCTCTGACTACCCTCCACCTTTCCTCATCATGTTCCATGTGACACCAAGTTTCAAGAAATTGAATGGAGCCTCCACCACAGCCAAGCCCACAACACACTTCAAGAACTCCACCAGGCACTGCATATAAGGCTAAACAAGAGCACTCAGTTGTTTGTGGGGCAGATGGACTCTATGATATTTACCTAAACAAGAGCGCTATGTATGGGTAAGCATAAGTTCAGTACGATCTATGTGAAGACGCTCACCTCAGTTGTTTCCAGGGCAGATGGACTGAGGTGACAACTGCAAATGGAGCAGTTAAGTACTTGTAGGTACAAACTAACTAACTAACAGGGTAAATGAAGAATGTAGGGACAACTGAATAGAAAACAGAATGTATTGTATCGGAGAAAGCACATAAGTAATCTAAGATGATTAGGCTGTGTGCATGTCATGTGGTACATTGTCCGGAGCTATATGATATGGTCCAAGTAATGAACTGGTATGTGATTGGCAGTGTGCATGCTTGTGCATTCTGACACTGTGCTTAGTGTTGTTCTGGCCTGGCTTTGGCCTGGCCTGGGGTGGCCTTGGCCTGAAGAAATTCCAGGCCAGGCCAAAAGCCAAAATCCTGGCCTGGCCTGGCCTGGCTTGGCCTAAGCCTTGGCCTACAAGTGTGGTTGACATGTGCTGTATCAAATGTTTTGGAAAAAAATTTGTATTTATCATACAGGCTTGTATACAATGACACAGTACTAGGGATTATCATGGGTACTATACCCACAAGGGTCACATCATCATGTCATCATTGGTGAGGGTGAGGGTGAGGGCAAGGGCAAGGGTGTGCTGTCATCAACTGAGTCACCATACCATTGTCATCACCAGTGAGGAAGAGGGAGAGGGAGAGGGCAAGGGTGCACCATCATCATATTATCATTGTTGCCAATGAGAGAAGGGCAAGGGTGAAGGCAAGGGTGTGCCATTGTCATCACATCATTGTGTCATCATCATTGCTGATGAGGGAAGGGTGAGGGCAAAGGCATTGTTGTCGTGTTGTCATCATTTCAAATGAGGGAAGGGCAAGAGTGAGGGTGAGGGCAAAGGCAAGGGTGTGCCTTTGTTGTTGTTCATTGTTGTCGCTGGTAAGGGTGAGGGCGAGGGTGCACTGTTGTTGTCGCATCATTGTGTCATCACCATTACTAATGAGGGAAGGGCAAAGGGTGAGGGCAAGGGCAAAAGTAAGGGTGTGCCTTTGTCATTGTTTGTCATTGTCGCTGGTAAGGGAGAGGGAGAGGGTGCAGGCAAGGGTGTGCCTTTGTTATTGTTCGTCGTCATTACCAGTAAGGGAGAGGGCAAGGTGCACTGTCATTGTTATATCATCATTGCCAATGAGGGAAGGGCAAGGGCAAGAGTGAAGGCAAGGGTACACCTTCATCATTGTTTGTCATTGTCACCGGTAAGGGAGAGGGCAAGGGTGTGCTATCATCATCACATTGTTGTGTTGTCATCATTGCCAATAAGGGAAGGGTGAGGACAAAGGTGAGGCCCAGTGAAAAATGGACATCCGGAGATCGTGGCACAGCGACAGAGGTATACCGGATAGATGTTGGTCATTCTAAATAGCTGAATGGCAGGATTTGTAGATATCTGGTCACCTGTATGTACCTGAAATGATTGGTATAACCTCCATCTACCTCCATAGACTGCAATGTAGCGATCTATCCCAGCTTCAGATACTCGAGTATGGCTGTATCTTGATATGGTCTGCTCTATTCACGAGCACTGAAAATCATGTATTTTGACCCCACTCTACCCCAACACTATACTCGTATCGATGCCTCTCTACCGATATCCCATATACTCTCTTCGCCGCACCTCTACCCAGTTCCTTGCTTCCGCCAATCTACCCATTTCCTGTCCTGCTTCGCCATCCACTGTCCTCTACCCATTTCCTCCCAAAGTCCCAATTTTCCTAGTAGAGAGTCCCTTGCGAAAGTGTCCTGATGATGTCGTTGTTGAATGAAGTCCACACATTGATTGTAGTCTACAGTCTGTTAGTGCATGAAACACTCAGAAGGTTGTACTTACCATGTTCTTGCTCTCTTCCTTGTATTGCTATCAGTACTTTTAGCACTGACACTGTGGTGTTCTGACACAAGACGTACCTTCTTTCGAGTGTCGGATACACTCTTCCAGTATGTTGAAAACTTTGCTCCTGTACCACCTGGTTTGACCTGAGCAATCCAACGATATGCACACAATGTGCTGCAAGAAGATAATCAGTGTGGGTAGGTAAAATCAACTAACCCATACTGTCCCGTTTTCATCTTTCAGCGCTGCCAACTGGCCGTTTGCTTTGGTTGGTTGTCGATGATTGTTGTTGTGCTGTGGCTCGATCCAGGGAGAGCAGCGTCTGCTGGGAGACCTGAAGGATTTGATGTTGTTCCCTTATCTATTCCCTTGCCGCTGATACCTGCATTGTCGCCAACGCCCACGATGTCATCTCCGATGCCTGAAACCTTGTCCAATCCGATGCCCATAATGTTGTCTCTGGCACCCATGACCTTGTCCGATCCCACGCATGCAACCGTCATCGGAATGTTGTCTCTGGTGTCCACGACGTTGTGTGTGACCTTGTCCAATCCAATGCCCACGATGACGTCTCTGGTGTCCACAACGTTGTGTGTGACCTTGTCCAATCCAATGCCCATGATGACATCTCTGGTGTCCACAACATTGTCCGATCCGATGGACACAACTGTCATTGCAATATTGTCTCTGGTGTCCATGGCGTTATCTCTGGTGTCCACAACCTTGTCCAATCTGATGCACGCAACCATCGTCACAGAGTTGTCTCCAACACTTGCAACCTTCTGTATGACCTTTTTACCTTTTCATAGCTTTGCGCTAGCAAATGGTTGTCATATTACATCACACCTCAGACAAAATGATCAACTTACAGTGGGTTTTTCACCAGAGGGAACTCCTCTGGCGGCAAAGATGGCACCACATGTTCAGACATTGGGAGCATCGTGGTGGAACCTATAGTTGGTACAGACTTTACTGACATGGTGGCATTTGTAGACGCATTGCTGTTGATGTCTCCATCGGCCATGGGATCCATCTTGAGACGCTTTGAATCGGGTTCGACAGACTCGGACCCTTCTTCCAACTTTACTTGACGTCTTCCAGACTCCTTGGAGTCCTTGAGATAAGTTTGTGCCCACGACGAGTATCTGGCAGTTGCGACAGCCTCAGCTTTCCAGTTATTTGAGCAAAGACATAGCTGGGGGAAGTCAACGACCACTTCAGCATAGAATGCCTTCTTGATGTCATCCGTGGCCACACCCCACGTTGACGGTGCAGTACCATGCTGTTTGAAGCCATGCCAAATTCCACGCATCTTCCTCAAAATGGCAGAGATGGTGTCCTTGTTAAGCATAGTGCTGTCCTGGTCCTCGAGCCAAGGGAGTGATGCTGACGAGTCATCGCGCTTTCATGGTGCTCCTTGTTGCTTTGCACTATTGAGTTTCTCCCAGGCCTTGAATTTGTCCTGAGTCCAGAACCGGACATGAGGGTAGTTGCTTTCATTCAATGGAGGGCTCGAGGGTGATAAAATGGGTGAACGACTGGTATAAGAAACGGCGACCAGGTTTGTGCTGACAATGGCTGGATCGGAAGACAACTGCAGTGCACCGGTGAGTCGTTTGAACGCATCCCTTCCAGGTTAGTGTTAGAAGCTGTATATATGTGCTCAAAAAATGTCAAACTCACTCATAACTAGCCTTTGCGGCCATCAAGGCCATGTTCTCTGCTTGCAATTGTGCGTTGAGTACTTGAAGCGACTGAATCTGTTGCTCATACTGGCAATATGTGTGTACCATACAGTTGTTGTCGTGGAGAGGAGAAATTCGACGTGTGCATCTGCTTCGGATGAGTTGGAGGCAATGTGTTGCTGCCTGCCATAAGCTGCCTGATTTGCTCGAAATGGAGCTGTGCAGCCGAGATGCTACTGTGCACTTTACCGAACTGCTCTGGATTCTGCAGGGTAGTCATCATGTTTGACAACACGGGGGATGGTGAATTAAATCTATCCATAAAGATGGATGAGCTGGAACTGAATGGAGTGGTCATGGTATGAGTGCAAGTCAGTGTTTGCATGGGCGAAGATTAGATTTACGCTAAGATATGAAGTAACGTGACGCAGCTTTCCTTGATACCACTACGATGTCCCAGTCCATTATTCTACATGACGCCTCCAAGTCCAAATCCATTACACAGGCCTCTGAGTCTGTGGACACTGACATCAACAACATCGCTGTCTTCAAATTACATGGTGTTATGCCAGAATGGTGCACATACTTGTGTGTTGTCAATCCAGCCAAGCCAGGCCCAGTGGTATTTTTTTTCGGTTACAGGTCTATTATTACATCTAACTCTTTGTAGACAGTTGTGTTTCAGGTCAGAAATGAGGTGATCACAACAGACAACAATAAGGATATGTCCACAATGTATGCATATAGTCACTCTTGACAGTCGTTGCTAATATACACAACCAGCGAGGCTATCAACAATAGTACTACCGCTCGTACTGTGGATGCTTTCCCCTCAATCTACCTCAAACCGCTTTTGGCACTAAAGGCAGCACATGTTTGTGTCCTCAAAGATTACGAATACAACTTCTTGATGAAGAAGACGGACCACATCATCTTCCCAGTTCAGATGTATATGGCCAATGAAAAAGAAAATCATGACCTCAACGTAGACTCCGAGGAAGAAGGTAGGAAGATGAAGTGCATCTGACTTTAGATACCACATGCTCTTTCGAAATGATGTATTACTTATTCACTGTTGTCGTGGTTATACATATCATTGTCGTTGTCTACCTCGTCGGAACCATCTTCTTGTGGACGGTTGAAAGCACCATCAAGTTTGCTCATATCTACCATGAAATACTGTTCTTCCCTGTCTGGTAGCATGTACGGCACCATCCCGACCACTGAGATGATCGTCTTGATGTCTATAAAAGTGAGGCTTGCTTCCCCTAAAAAATGACAGGTCTTGAGAGTGCCGTGTGACAAACAATCAAGGTTGGGATCAAACAGAGCGAATAGATAGATGCAGGCTGCATTGATAAATTCCCATTTTTCATTGTTGCCATCTTGAGGATCTGATCGAATGGCAAGCTGAGTGTAGTACTGCACTTCAGCGGCTTGGTACATGTTGTTCAGCACAATCTATTCTTCGTGACACAGAAGCTTGTTTAAAAAAATATGTATCAAAATACCTTTACATGTCATGAAATGCACTGGTCACTATCAGCTGATTTCTGTGTTTCTATCCATGCTGATCGAGCAATTTGACCAATGGGAAGCTGAAGACGAGCCCATCGTCGAAATCTTACAGGAGCAGGCCGCTGAAGAAAATGAGCCATTGCTTCACGTTCACGATTGGAATCTTCAATAGGGCGGCGATCCGATTTACAAAGAAGGACATAGCCATCGCCAAGGTCTTCAGCACCTTGAGGAAGTTGATTTTGGGTGCCATTGAAATATGGAAAGAGCGCTTTGAGGGCATTCGTTTGACAACGTTGAAAAGGGATCCGATGGCTGCCGAATCTCTTGACCAAGATTGCCGATCGTCCGTTCCATGGTCCATTGTGATGAGCAAATGGGTGCGCCTACACATGTCGCCTCTAGTGCAAGGTGGTTGGTGAGATGCACGCAAGGCCGAATGAAGTGAATGCGGTCGACCTGGTGCTGGTAGTATAACAATTTGAACTCTTCTTCCCAGTCTGCAAACAACTTGCAAGCATGGCTGACTTCGACTGGAGTGATGTTGTACTGTGACATTATATGGAGTGCTGTGACGAACTTGCAGAAATTGTGCCAATGGTCATGGGGAAGGACATTATAGAGCAGCGCTGGACAAAGATGATAGAGCCATGTTATATACTTGCGTGCCTTGTAGAAGGAATTCATCTTCTCGGCTGGATTGCGAGGAGCAACGTTGAAGCATCCAGGAAGATGTTGCTTACAGGCTGCGACAGCACGACCATGTTCTTCCCATTTTGCTGCAACAAGGAACCTCCAAACCCAGTCGTTCTTGCTGTCTGTGCGATCATCGCAGTCCATTTTTCCATGCCAGAGATCGATGAAAAGCGATGCCATGTTTGCACCCGTGTAATGCATAATCTCAGACGAGAAGCATTCGGGGATACCTAGTATCTTCTCCGGCTATAGTCCAAGCAGGATACTCAGTCCAATGATGCCAGTCTGAAGGCAGCGCTCATCATATTGTCATTTGTGCAGCGAGGACATTAGGAACTTGAGTTTTTCAGCATACTCGTGGGATGTGCCAGTTGTGATGTCATATGGACTGATATCACCATGTAGGCAACCCTGGACATCGTAATTCTCAGGTAAGAGAAGAGCTGGGTAGTATTGAGATCCCCATGGCTTTTGTCGACCTTGGAGCGAGCAATACATGTGACAACCATGTTTGCCGCAGTGTCCAACAAGATTACTTGTGCACAGTAAACCAGGGCCATCACTGCAAGATAAGAATAAGAAGGGATGGGAGATGAATGTTTCATTCTTGGAGGCATCCCAAATGGCAAGGCCTTCTCACTGCAGCGCGGAGAGATGATGAAAGCCAGGGTAGAGGAACGACTCAACATATCCGGGCTTCTTTGATCCAGGGATGATGGCACCGGGCAGGACACTCTTTTTCTTGTAGCATTCATCAGGGGAGTGTTCGACAATGATCCATATATAGATCCAGCAGTCGGACTCCTTCTTTTCATATAGTTGCGCGCCGTCAATCGAAAAGATAAGAAGAATATCATTCTTGCCAATCCGGTGAGTGTGATAAGCATTGAGATATGCTTCCCCAGAGAGAATGTCATTGTATGTGTCAGGAACACCATGATTACGTGTCAGTTCTTCAAGGATTTGCTGTGTCCGTTCGTGCCGATAATGCATTTTTGCAGCAGTTTCAGGGTTGCAGTAGAGGGCCTGCAATTGTGGTCCTATCAGGATCGTATTGAAGACTGCATGAGGAGCTTTGATACGTCCAGATGAACGAGTGAGCTGAACTTGATCGTATCGGTGTTCCTGGCACTCAGTGCATTGTTCCAGGTCGGCGTAGGGTCCAGTGTAAGCGATACAGCTGTTAATGCACATATCATTAACAAATGCCTTGACTCCAGTGATATCCGCTAGTGTTGTCTTGATTTGGTAGAGTGATGGGACGACGGATCCTGGAAAACACTTCTCGACAGCACGACAAATCTTTTCGTAGGTTTCTTGTGAGGAGTGTTCAAGCGCCAGATACATACTGAGGGCAAGTTCGATCACAGGATCCTTGATTTTGGCAGGTGTTTGAGGGGGATTATGAAGGCATTTGATAGCATCTCCTGATAATCCGCCAGGATCATCCAATGTCGCATCTCGTAGTCGCCGGATGAATTGCATATCGTGCCTGAGGAAGTCGATGTGTGCGATCTGCTCGAGCCCGGCTAGATCGAGATCACAGAGAGGAGTCCGACTTGAACGTCGAGGAGGGGAGCCACCTCAATTTAGCTGATTATGGTCCTCATCTCGATTATCGTGCCCAGTGTCTTGTCCATCATCATGTTGGTAATCATCTCGATTATTGTGCCCAGTGTTGTGTCCATCATCGTGTTGGTAATCATCTCGATTATCATGCCCGGTGCCATGTCCGTCCTCGTGCTGATAATCGTCCTTGCCTTGACCATTCCCACCTGAGCCTGACTGGTCTCCATGGGACACCTACGAGATATCTAGAGTCTAGGGTGAGTAAATCAACAAATTACATGTTACGTGCCTTGTCTATGTGTACATGGCGTCATTGCGCAGGTCGTGCTTCAGTTTCGCTCTCATTCTGGTGACACAGACTTGCAGAAGGAGCCACTGGAATGGAGAGACGATTCTGGGTCAGAAACCGGGCTCGAAATTCGTCAGATAGGTGAGCCATTTTTATTGCCTGTCTTTCGTCCTCTGCCGAGTGTTCCAAGTGTCGATACCATGTCCGTTCTGATTTGAGCTGCCTCTGCTGTCCTTTGCAATATTTGCGACACAGACACCACCATTGCCTTGCCATGGTGGTTGTGGCCGGTTGAATGGAGCAGTAAAGGATGTATATTGCTGGTCAAAGTAGAATGTACATGGTGGGTTGGTACATGGATGGATGGAAAGCTACCTGGATGTGGTTTTGGTATAGAGTGGTTGGGTAAGTGCAATGTCGGTCGATACAACCTGACAGAAAACTCGATTTGCATGGATTTCAGTAGTCAATTAGTACTACCCGTATCAATGGAATACTACTACACATGCATCAAATATGTTTTGGTTGATGCTAGTATATCATGGCGGCCATTCTGTATATCTCCATGGCTGTGCCACGATCTCCAGATGTCCATTTTTCACTGGGGGTGAGGGTGCACCTTCATTGTCATTTGTTGTTGTCACATTGTCATTATTGCTGATGAGGGAGGGGCAAAGATGAAGGCAAGGGTGCACCTTTGTTGTCATTCATTGTTGTTGCATCATTACATCGTCATCATCGCCAGTGAGGGAGAGAAGGCAAGGCACTATTATTGTCATGCTGTTGTGGTCATGTTGTTGCCATCGCGTTGTCATTGTCATGTGTGAAGGGATGAGGTGGGTGATGTTAAGGCATGGGTGAGGCGTCATCATCGTGTTGCTGTTGCATGTGGAGGGATGTGGGGGAGTGAAGACAAGATGGGGCAAGGTGCCATTGTTGTCACATTGCCAAGTCATTGTGTGGGTGGGGGGCTATGGAACTGGTGTCATCATTGTGTGGCATGAGGTTGTGGGCATGCCTGAGGAGGATGGCACATGGTTTGGGCAGGGTGGTGGCACAGGGGCAGGGGTGGCATCATTGTCTTTGTCATGGTGCAAGTGGGGCTGTGAGTGCTTGAGGATGGCGGGACAGGTTGGGCAGGGCAGCAACTCACGTGCGCTGCAAGGGAGTGCTCAAGGAAGGTTGGCTTACCAAATCAGGCACAAAGCCAGCATTTTGGCTTGGCTTGGCCCAGCCTATTTTGACCTGGCTTGGCTGGCCTATGGCCTGAGGCCAGGCCTGGAACAACATTAGTGGCAATTATGGCAGCACTCTAAGTAAGGCAATGGTCATGTGCTTTGGTGGCTATACAGTCAGCTGACCTGAGAGCATGTGATCTGTGCCTACTACATAAATTATGCTAGTCTAATTAGCGATCATTATACTAATAGTCATTCTGAAGTGGTTCTCAGAGATTTGTGAATATCTCAGGAACGGATAATGGTGATCAAATGAAACTTGGGGGGATGATAGTATAGGGTAATGGCTATTTGTTGCCAGAAGGGCTTGGTTATAGGATATGTACATGACTCAGCATGTTATGATTTTCATGCAGGTTAGTGGTGCTCCCCTTTTGTTTTTCAGCAGCCCCTTAACCTTTTACAAAGTTCAGAGCTCCAATGATTTGCCCCTAACAATTTTATCCTTTGACTCGGTTGCACAGTGAGTACTTGTTTGATTTGCATTTCTGTTCAAAATGACTGATGATGCATCTTGTAGTGTCCGCTCACTTGTTATTGGTGAGGTGTCATTGACTGACACCCATGCGTTAGCTATGGATTATTGTGATGGGAGTTCTGTTTTGGGTCACATCTAGATCCATGTTCTGTCTACCTGTCATATCCAGGACTTCCCCAAGACTATCTTCTACTCCAGCACTATCGCCGCTCCGGACTAGATCTTCTCATATGCTTTCCTCTCCATTCTAGTTACAACATCTTCTTGTTCCACTTTTGTATTAGTTTTCCACTTGGTACTTTCGACCAAGCTGGTGCTCACTTAGGAGCACAGCTCCAGTTTACTTATCTTCCATTCCAAATTCCTTACCAATACCTATGAACTCCATTATCAATCCTATGCAACTCCGTAGTATATAAACTCCTAGATTACTCCTTGTATTCTCCAGTTCGAATATCAATTAAGATTAACTCCTCTCCTCTTGCTCTCCTCCTCCATCGTCCTCTCACTAGATCGACTCGTCGTCGAGTCTTGCACCTAGGACTTATCCCCGACCTCCGACCCTCCGAAATACAGGACATGACTGACAAGGGCGCAACACATATGTTGAAGCCAAAGTCCTACCGTCTAGTAAAACTCCGGAGTTCTGAAGTTGTACATTAGAGTTAGCCCAGTCTTGACACTACCCATATGGAGTTTATCTCCCAATGTATGTGCTGCTCGTTTCAGATTTGGTGGAGCAGTTTCAGTATCTCTTTTGTGACCATCTTCGCTTATTGGAAAATGCTCATGGATGTTGCATGATGATAGAGAGTGAGAGGTGAGGTGTAGACTCAGGAATCAGATGAGGTGAGCCCTTGTGAGGGCCAGGGGCAAAGGATGATCTATTTGTTCCCTAATCTCTAGCTCAAACTATATACTGTAGCTACTGAATAGCTCAGGTAATCCATAGATTACCTATCAAGCTTAGAGATCAATACACTCATCTCCTCATGTGCCGAGCTAGGTTTGCCACTAGTCGGTGATCTCGTGTTAACAACAGATTATCATATTTGGCTAGATGTAGTCGTGAAGCTCTGGTTGATCTCCTTCGGTCACATATGAGTTGTTCATACAATGTGTGCTTGTATTTGAACATCTGTCTTGTCCATGATGGAACACAGCAATTGTTGACCTTTCTGCTCTCTGCTGACCTAATGAATTTGAGGAACATAATCATGCACAAGTTGCAGAAACCCAGCAGTCATTTCATGCATGTGAAGGTGATGCACAGACCACAAATCACTGTATCATTGATGCTCGAAGGCATTGCAAGTCATGGGATACAGAGAGCATGGCAGGTTTCTCGCAATGAAGTGCTTTTTCCATATTGTGACTTTAATAACAGATAAAAAATTATTATGGAATGGCAAGCACCTGGTCACTTTGATGGGACAGCATGTTCCTGGGCCTACCCTTCTAGTCGAACAACTCTCCAATGCATGCCAATGGAAAAACCATCATGGTCTACCATGTGGCCAAAGACAACTTCTATGGTCTTGTACCCATAGCCATCTGTTCTAGCACCAAATGGTAACTTTACATTATCTGAAGCCTTGACTCTCTTAATCAACACAAATTTAACAAATTCCTACATAATCCTCATCATGCAAAACTGTTAGGCAATGCACAGAGATGACCCAAAGCGAATCACTATTCAGGTGAACGAATAACTATTCCAAAACTGGGGAGAAGTACATGACAAGTCAGGTCCTTATATATTATAGAGATAGGATACCAAACATGGGAGAACACGGAAAGAGAGCAGGAAAGAGCATTCCTAGTGTTGGGAAAGTTGGGAAGAAGGATTCCTAACAAAAACAATGGTTCTCTCACACCTTTCGTCCACGTTATCGGGAGGTACGTGAGCATCACATCACCTTCTAATGAACTACTTATGCAATCACAGAATTCATGACAACGTTCTATGCATCAAAGCCTTAGATTAAACTGAATCTATGCAAGACTCTTCTGCTACCTGTATGATACATGCAGGATATATGTGTATCGTTAGAATACTATTCAAAACATGTCATGTTGAATGGATATCTGCATGTCCCCACCCCCTACCCTGATTATGAAACATATACTCCTTAGCACGTTGCTGTCTTGCTGTATGGGGCCAGGTGTGCCCAGAGGGCCATGGTATACATTAAGAATGAGGCTTCAGGAGCAATTGTGTCCCCCGTGTAATCCTATACTGTTTTGCGTCATGCCGAGTGCATACAAATTCAACACATATGCCATGGCATATTCTAGTCCTTCAAACCATTGCCATTTACTTAGTCTCGAGAGGAAAGTGCCCTAGAGGTCCATACTCCACCCTCCCCCTTCATACTTGCCCTTCTGAGTCAGATAGATGGTCTCAGGTGGTTCAGGTGTCCACACAACTTTGATACTTTCTTTGCATCCCACACTGTCACCAAATTGGCTTGCTTCAACATACATAGTTACTCAACTGGTCCCTATGTACAACATTCATGAAACAACTCCACACTATTCCTATATAAACTCTCCACTCAACCCATCAGTCCACTCCTGCATATGTTCCCTTACCGTCTGTTAAAATGAATGTCCAATGCCACTGGAGAGGTCTTCTTCCTCTCTTGTCTTACTTGACTCAATGCTCACTCCTCTCACAGGGTGGTCTAATCACTGGAACAGACCCTGCTACATTCACGGCCACAGATCATTTGAGACTATGGATCATCCAAGTTGGTAAGCCGCCCGTCACCCACTGCCTTCCCACTTTCTCAATGCCACTCAGGCAGCATCATTATTATGGCCCAGCTCCTCTCCCTTGGCCTGTGCAAGCTCAGACAACTAAAAGTGATCGCCAAGATACTCAGCGGCATCCTACTAGGTATTCCATCTCTGTACTTGTCTCTCTCTTGCTCATCCTCTTTGTCACAAGGCCCGACTGCATTCAGAAGGATACCAGGCTTTACAGAACACATATTTCCCCCAGAGTCCCTCCCATACCTATCCCTTGTGGCCAACATCGGTGTTTGTCTCATCCTTTTCCTCATTAGTCTCAAAATAGATGCAAGCGTCATAGCATGTAATGTGCGCATATCAATCATTGTCTCCCTGGCGGGTATCACACTTCCATTTGGCTTTGGTGCCGTCCTCTCCATTCCCTTGAATCACCACTTCGTCAACCAGTCAGTCCACTTCACCTACTTTATGCTCTTCACCGGTGTCATATACTTGATTACCACATTCCCTGTTCTGTGTCGTATCCTCACAGAACTCAAATTGCTTGATATCAATGTCAGTGTCATTGTCCTCTCTGCCAGTGTCAGTAATGATGTCATCAGTTGGATGTTGCTCGCTCTCAGCGTCACCCTCATGAATGCTTGTAGCGTTATGGATCTTGCTCATCTGTGTTGCTTTCACCATCTTTCTCTTGTTCCCCATCAAGTTCGTCATGCACTGGCTCACATGCAAGACGGGTAGCATTGAAAATGTTCCCACTGTGTTTTACATGACCATTCTCATAATCCTCGTTTGGGCTTGTGCCTTCTTTACTGATAGCATCAGTGTGAATGCCATCTTTGGTGTGTCATATGGGATTCCATTATGGACCCATTTTGACTGACATGATTGGCAGGTGTGTTTCTTGCTGGTCTTGTGGTCCCACACAAGGGCAGTCTTGCCATCACCCTCACAGAAAAACTAGAAAACGGTTTCCATCATCTCTTTGCCTCTCATGTGTGTTTCGTCTTGTTGATCGATGGGTGCTCATTGTTGTCATGTCTAGTACTTTACATTGTCTAGTCTGAACATGAATCAAAGAGTTAACAGAGAACAGCATGGGAGAGGGCCACTTACAACACTCATCTGACACTTTTCTTGGGTGGGTCGAATGGGT
Source organism: Tylopilus subfusipes (assembly GCA_038091275.1). Taxonomy (NCBI): domain Eukaryota; kingdom Fungi; phylum Basidiomycota; class Agaricomycetes; order Boletales; family Boletaceae; genus Tylopilus; species Tylopilus subfusipes. Next base: position 16,114 of record JBBPOB010000101.1, read on the forward strand.
TGGGTGGGTCAGGTTTGTTGGTTGGGTCAGATAGGTCGTTGTTTTCTGTTGTATCATGTATTTCACTTGAAGCCATATGTATTTCCTTCTGTGTTGTGCATGCACCACTCAGTTGTCCATTAATAGGCACAGCCACTGCCTGAACTGGAACTGTCAGTCACACGTCAGTCATGAATGCACACGGTTGTCCATTGATCACACAGCCACCATGCCTGAAAGCTTCAGTTCAACTCTCGACTGTCCACTAGCACAGCCACAACCTGACAACCACAATTCCTCTCCACACACACACAATTCACACAATTCATCCTCACCATTGCTACACCTGCCCTCATATTGGTAAAGCATATTCATCTGAAGTCTCAAAGTGGTCTTTGTGAGTTTAATACCTTACTAAATGATGTTTTGGCTGTGATCTGACAACTGATCTAATCCATTGATAAGGTCTTTGACTGCTGGTATGTATATGTCTGTGCTGTTCTGTCGTCTAAGATCCATCATGTCATCATAGGATCTATCAAAAACAGAGTGAAAGTGTCAGTCCTTGGATTAGGCACTTGATCTTTGCTTTGCTACAGTGTGACAGGAGTGAAAACCAGTTGTTCAGGAAGAAGTGTGATCAAGTCTCTACTACCTAGCTTCACAGATTCAACTCTGTGTGTCTGCTGGTTGCCCTGAGACCTCTGATACCACTACAGAGCAGAGGCTGATTGGAGGCTGCCAAGGAGACTGACAGGTCATTGTGAACTGTCTTTTCATTCTTGCTGTTACCATTCATTTTGTCTCAGGCATTCTGCCTTTGTCTCTGTCATACTTCTACCCTGGTTGCCATTTAATAGTTAACTCTTGGCACTGCTGTGCAAGGCAGAGGGATTGGTGTGCATCCTTGACTACCTTTCTGAAGACTGGCCATTTCTGGACTTTTTCCTTTGGACCTGGACCTTCCCTCTGGACCTGGACCTTTCCTTTTAGATTTGGACCTTTTCCTTTGGACCCTGGACATTTCCCTACCTGGATTTTGTCCTACTTGAACTTTTCCACATCTTGGATCTGAAAACATCTATTCTTTGATTTAGAATGTATGTGATTTCTACATTGTTCATTGACAGACAATATGAATTTTCTATCAGGTCCACTCCTCCCACCTCCCCACAACATGCCCAAAATGCTGCTTGCCAGGCTGAACATGATCAGCATCAGCTTGGTTCTCCTCCATCCTGTCATTATCCCTGTTGTGCCATGCAACCACCATCAAACATACCTGCTGCTCTGATGGTGAGTCTATTGTGATTTGTTATATATATGTATAAAAGACTGAGTATGAATTCTAGATCCATCCCCCAGTTCCAGTTCACCAATATCCTGGAATACCCCATCATGAGATTGCACATCATGACCTGCAACATATGTACCATAATCAGATACAAGATCCATTTGCTCCTATTAATATGCCACCACCACCACCACCATTGGTACCACTTCCTCCTTCAATGCTGTCTGTCTTTCCTCAGCCACCCATACCTCCAAATCAGCCACTACCTTATCAAGCATTTGTGCCACCCCCTTCACAGCCTCAAAATTTTCCTCAAATGGGTGCTTGGGTGGATTACAATGCTCACTTATTGAAAGGCTTTAATCAGACTCATGGGAGGTGACACAATCAAAGATGCAGTCATTACTCTGTTGCTCATCCTGAACCTGGTCCTGTTCTACCTCCACCACAAAGTCTACAGATCCATCAACATGTGATCAATTTTCAACATGAGGCAGAGGATCAGAGATATTTGCAAGCTCAGCAGGAACAAGAACAAGAATGATCCATGAGATTGCAACAAGCACAGCAGGAGTTGCAAGAGCATCAATTGCAGGAGCATCACCACCAAATGCAGTTGCAGCAAGAGTTGATGCAAAGGCAAAAACTAGAGGATGAAAGGCTGTTGGAGCTTCAACAAGAGATATTTCAATGACAGGAGCTACATCATCAAAGAGTTGTTGAAGAGCAACAAAAGGCATTACAACAACAGGAGCTGCATCAAAGAGTTGTTGAGAAGCAGCTACTGGTATTGTGATAACAGGAGCTGGATCATCAAAGGGTTATTGAGGAGCAGCTACAACCATTGCAATAACAGGAGCTACACTGTCAAAGAGTTGTTGAGGAGCAATTGCAGGCATTACAAAGAAATGAGTTATATTGTCAAAGATTTCAACAAGAGCAGCAACAGGTAGTGCAACAACAGGAGCTACATCATCAGAGAGTTGTTGAGGAGCAACTACAGGCATTGCAAAGACAGATGCTACATGATCAAAGACTTCATCAGAAGCAGCAACAAGAGGAGGAGCATGAGCATCCAGAGCACCTTGTAGTTCAACAAGTGCAACAGCTTTCTCAAGCTTTGCTCTCACAGGCCTTACAAGAATATAGTCAAGGCTCAGCAGACCAATATGAGCAAGAGCAGAAAAGACAACAGCAAGCATCTGATCATGACATAGATCAAGATTTCCCTGATCCACAATCACCTGGTTTTGTTCCTGCTCCAAGATCCCCCACCCCAGATCCGGATCCTCCTACTGGTCCTCCTTCAGCCAGATTATCCAGGCATTCATCACCAAGGCCTCAGCCACCCAATCCCAATCCCAATCATGATCCTGATGACCCTAGCTCCAGCTCTTCTTCTAGCAGCTCTGATGACTTCAATGATTCTCAACCACCACATCATATTCCTTCTGGTGGAATGCAATATGCTGAGCCTATTGAACTTCACTCACTGGGTCCCATGAACATCCAGTGCCCAAATTGCCATGCTCTTCACTTCATTTCAGAAAAGCTTACCAACTCTGGTGTTCGTAGTCCTCGCTTTGGCATGTGCTGTCTTCAGGGTCAAGTTCAAGTTCCTCCTATTCAGCAGTGGCCTAATGTCCTTCAGAATTTGTTTGATGATCTCCAGGATCATAGGGAGTTCAAGAAGAAGATTCGCCAGTATAACAATACTCTGGCATTCACTTCTGTTGGTGTTGATGTGGACCATCAATCCATTCAAGGCTCTGGGCCCAGATCATTTTGCATTCATGGCACACTACATCATCTTATGGGAGCCCTCATTTCACCAGATGGTCACCAGCCCTCCTTTGCCCAACTCTATATCTATGATCCACAGGAGGCAACTGGTAGACATGTTCAAGTCAACCCTCAACTGAATCCTGGAATCTTGCTGGATTTGCATACCATCATTAGAGACATCAATCCTTATGCTCCACTCTACAAGCAAGCCTATGAAGTCATGAGGGTAAGTCTAACTTTATATATTCCTTTTCAATCACACAAACTTATAATTGGAATCATATAGGCTAAGCCTCCAGAGGAGCATACCAATGTGCACATGAGACTCCATCTGCAACAGGGAATTGATGCTAAAAGATATAATCTGCCCACTGTGGATGAGATAGCTGCAATAGTCCCTGGTGATGGCTCACAGAATGTCAGCATAAATCATGATATCATTCTTCATCTTCAAGGTGGTGGTCTACGTCACATCAGCAATCTCCATCCATCCTATCTTCCTCTTCACTATGTTCTTTTCTTTCCACATGGAGAGGAAGGCTGGCATCTGGACATCCCATTGCAGAATTGTGGTGATCATCCTCATCACTTCAATAAGGTCACTCAGCTTCTTTGGTATGCTTACAGGCTCCATGTGCGTCCACCAGAGATAGAGCCATCCAATCTCTTTAAGGGTGGTAGATTGTTTCAGCAGTTGATCTGTGATGCTTGGGCTTCCATTGATCAGTGTAATCTTACCTGGGCTGCCAACAACCAGAGAACACTCAGGGCTGATCTCTATCAAGGATTGAAAGACTGCATGGCTCAAGATGGTATTCAAGACATGGCTCAGATTGGACATGTCATTCTTTCCTCCACTTACAAGGGTGGACCTTGCTATATGCAACAGCTCCTTCAGGACTCTCTGGCCATTTGTCATGAATACAAAAAGCCTGATCTTTTTCTCACCATGACTGCCAATGGAAGCTAGCCAGAGATCACTCAGAATCTCCTTCCAGGTTTGTTTTCTCTTTCATTTGATGTCTTACGTGTGGGTCTGACCATGATATATGACAACAGGTCAAACTGCTGTGGATAGGTCTGATCTGGTCACTCGAGTATTCCATGCCAAATAGCAAGCCTTGCTGAAGAAGATTTGTGATGGCTACTATGGTCAGGTGGCTGGCTTTGTCTACACCATTGAATATCAAAAGCGTGGTCTCCCTCACATGCATCTCTTGATCTTCTTGGAAGAACCTGACAAGATTTGTGCTGTGGAACAAATTGATGCCATCATCTCAGCCCAGATTCCAGATCCTGACATTCATCCCCAGCTTTATGCTGCTATCACCAAGTTCTTGCTCCATGGTCCTTGCTCTCCTCAAAGATGTATTGAAAACAATGTCTGTAAAAAGTGCTTTTCCAAGCCTTTCTCTCCTCACACCATCATCAAGGAGGATGGCTATCCTGACTATGCTCGCCCTAAGAATGGCAGGACTATTCAGAAGAGACAGGATGTCTTTGATAACAGACATGTGGTACCTCATCCCAGGGAACTGGTGGTGTAGTTTGACTATCACATCAATCTAGAAGTCTGTGGCTCTATCAAGGCTGTCAAGTACATCCACAAGTACATCTACAAGGGTCCAGATCATGCCACCATTCAAACAGAGGGCCATGATGAGATTCGCTCCTATCTTGATGTCAGATACATTTCCTCCACTCAAGCCTGTCACAACATCTTTGAGTTCCCCATGCACATGGAGCGGCCTGCCATTTATTGTCTTTCAGTCCATCTTACAGGAAGGCAGAATGTTGTTTTTCATGCTGAAGTCCAATTGAAGGAGGTGGTCAACAATGCCAAGGACACTCAACTGCTTGGATGGTTCAAGGCAAACCAGGATCCTGCTCTCATTGCTGCTGGAGCACATGACTATCTCTATCAGGAGTTTCCTAAGAAGTTTGTCTGGGACAAAGGACATGCTGTATGGAAGGTTCATCAACGTTATAAGGCCATTGGACGCATGTATTCCATTCCTGCCACTGCTGGTGAGGCATTCTATCTGTGTTTTTTGCTCACTGTGGTCAAAGGTGAAATTGCTCATCATATATAGATAGATTAGGACTGACCACTTCTCCTCATAGGTGCTACCTCCTATGAAGATCTTTGTACTGTCAATGGTCATCTCCATGATTCCTTCAAAGAGGCCTGTTGTGCACATGGTCTTTTACAGGATGACAGAGAATGGTTGTTGTGTTTACAGGAAGCTGCTCACTTTAGCATGGGCTATCAGTTGTGCCATTTGTTTGTCATTATTCTGGTGCATTGCTCTCCTGTGGACCCTGATTGTCTATGGGAGGCATTCAAGAATAGTCTCTGTGATGATCTACACCACTATCTCATTAATACCCTCCACATTCCTGAACCTACTCAGGATCAAGTCTATGATTATGGCTTGCATCTCATAGCCCAACACCTCAGAAAACATGGCAGAAGCTTGCAGGACTATCCATCCATGCCTAGACCACAGGGAAACTGGGATCATCAGCAGGAAAACCAGCTCATCAATGAGCAGAGAGCATATGACAGACAGGAGCAACAAGCATTTGTGAACAGAGGTCTTTCTACCTTGAATCCTCAACAGAGGGCTCTCTACCATGCAGTCATGAACAGTGTCATCAACTCCAATGGATCCATGTTTTTTGTTCACAGTGGTGGAGGATGTGGCAAGACTTATCTAGCCAAGCTCAATGCTGCTGGTGTTCGTGCAAGAGGAGAGATTGTTCTTTGTGTTGCATCCACTGGTCTGGCCTCCCTTCTGCTTCCTGGTGGTCATACAGCCCATTCATGGTTCAAGATATTGTATTATATTAGTACAAACTGTGGTACAAATGGACTTGGTTAGATCTGCATTACATAAGCATGTAGATATACTTCGTTTCAACATGTATCTACACCTCAGACTCAGACTCCGTCCAGTACTAAGATGAGATACATTTATGCACATTCTCTATACCTTACTCATATCCTACAGTGTACTTCTACAGATATAGAACATAGACTCGGACTCTGTCCAGTACTGAGTGTACTTCTACACAAGATCCCTATTCCTTGCCATGAACAGAGTACTTGCAACATCAAGAAGGATGACCTCAACCATCAGCTCCTTCAGCAGACATCTGTCACATCCTGGATTTCACCAAGTCCATCTCCGGTACTCTGGTACCATTTCCATTCCAGACTTATACCTTGTATACTTTTCCCTTCATCCTTGTTACAACATCTCCTTGTTCTACTTTCGTATTAGTTACCGCTCTGTACTTTCACCTGAGCCGGTGCTCACTTAGGAGTACAGCTCTGGTTGACTCTCCTCCTGTTCCAATCTCCTTACCAATACCTATGAACTCCGTTACTAATCCTATGCACCTCCGAAGTATATAAACTCCTAGCCTACTCCTTGTACACTCCAGTTCAAATATCGATTAAGATTAACTCCTCTCCTCTCGCTCTCCTCCTCCGTTGTCCTCTCGCTAGATCGACTTATTGTCGAGTCTTGCACCTAGGACTTATCCCCAACCTCCAACCCTCTGAAATACAGGACGTGACTGACAAGGGCGCAACACATACATTGAAGCCAAAGTCCTACTGTCTAGTAAAACTCTGGAGTTCCGGAGTTGTACATCGGAGTTAGCCCGGTCTTGACAGTATATTCAAACTCACACTTGTCAGATCACTCAACAACCATGGCTACTCGTACTACACGTACCACTCGCTCACAGACTCGAGCCCAAGAGGCTCCCCCATCCCCTTACACATTCAACCCTTTAAGCATCTTCGGAAGCAATTGCCGGGTTGCTGAGCCCGTCGACGAATTCTGGAGCTTCTCCATGTGTTGTACCTCCACCTCTGCCTCTGCATTGTGCCCCCACCCAAGTCTTTCTACTCCAGGCGTGCACATCAAAGAGATCGTTGTAGACGACGACGCAGCATCCAAGGTGAGCAAGCGACCAAGTTATTCCGCCAAACCTCCTGACGACCCAGATGATCTGGATGTTCCTGGAGACTTCCCCTCCGATGATGACCTGGATGACCCTGACATCCCCATTCACTTCCATGACTTCTCTTCCAACTTGGAAGACGAGCAGATTCGCCACAAATATGCTTGCCCAGTTGGCAGGTGCAATCCAGGACCTTGCTCATTCCTTCAAACGTACCTCTGACTCTACCCCCCACACTAAAGTCCGGAAGCCCAACCAGTTTGACAGGACCAATCCCCGAAAACTCCAGGTCTTCCTAGTGCAGTGTGAACTAAACTTTCAGGACCGCCCAAAGGCTTTTTGTACAGACCGTGCCAAGGTCACCTTTGCGCAGTCATACCTAAAGGGCATGGCCCTGGAATGGTTTGAGCCCGACCTCCTTCAAATGGAGGATCCAGCACTCCGTCCTGCATGGATGGACAACTTCCGGGAGTTCGTCCTGGAATTCCAGATGAACTCCAGACCCCATGACCCTGTCGGAGATGCAAAGCACCAGCTTGACCATCTATCTATGAAGGATGGTCAATGCATCAACAAGTATGTAGTGGAGTTCAACCAGATTGCTTCGCAAGTCCAAGGTTACAGAGAAGGTGCCCTCTGGCACCACTTATACAACGGCCTCCCCAATCACATCAAGGATGAGATCTCCCATGTCAGGAAGCCTCCAACCCTCTCCGAACTCCACCAACTCGCCCAAGCCATTGACGTGCGTTATTGGGAATGCAAGTCAGAGCTTAGCAGGCAAGCAAAGCCCTCCAGCAACCCCTCCACCACCAAGTCCTCCTCCGACAAAACCTCCACCTCCGCATCCAACTCCATCAATCAGTTCTCCAGCACCTCCAAGGACTCCAAGCAGTCCAATGGAAAGGCTGCCAACACCTCCGCCACCAAATCAGACCTTTCGTCAAAGCTTGGCAAAGACGGCAAGCTCACTGCTGATGAGCAAAAACACTACTTCAACTACAAGCTTTGTATGTTCTGCAGTCTCGCAGGACACGTAGCCAAAGACTGCCCTAAGTCAACCTCCAGGGCATTGAAGGCTCGCACTACCACGACCAAAACTCCAGAAGCCAAACCGGAGGCCTCCTCAGAGGTGAAAAAATAGTCTGCAACCTCCCAGGCTCCGCACAGACTGGAGGTTGCGTTGAACCCACCTGTGCACTCAAGGAGATCCGTCTCAACATGTCTGCTCTTTTAGATCCAAAGTCTCTCATGCCTTCCATCTCTATAATATCATATGACATCCCTTCCTTCTTCACGCTTGTAGACTCTGGCTCCTCCAATTGTTTCATAGATACTACCTTCGTTAATAAAAACAATCTTTCAACCTACTCCATCCCTCCACTCCAACTCCGACTCTTTGATGGAACTACGAATTTCACCATCACTCAAGCTATCGACCTCTCTATCCACTTCGAAACTGGTCATATCACTCCAATGACAGTTTTTGTCACTCCGTTGGATGGCTCCTGCTCCCTTGTTTTAGGACATAACTGGCTCACCTGCTTCAATCCGTTGATTGACTGGGCTTTGAGCAGTATCTCGTTCTGCTCACCTGAACAGGCCATGCCAACAACTCCGAGCTCATCTCTGCAGCCCAAGGTCTCTCCACCTCCGGTTGACCCTACACCATCTGATTCACTGCATTTCTCTGACCATAAGGCTCCCCCAATCGCGATCATCAGTGCCCCTGCTTTTGCATTGGCATGTCACCTCCAGGGCTCCATACAATTCAGTCTACAGCTCCACCCCCAGAAGAGTGATCTCCATTCCTCTTCTACCACTTCCGAACCTGTTGACCTCTCCGAAATTCCTCCAGAATACCACAATTTTGCAGATGTGTTCAGCAAGAGCAAGGCATCCCAGCTTGCTTCCCATCACGAACATGATCTAAAGATCAATCTGGAAGAAGGGACTGCACCTCCTTTAGGCACTACCTACTCCCTATCCATCTCCGAACTTGAGTCCCTCCGGACATTCCTTGATGAGTATCTAGCCAACGAATTCATCCATCCCTCCTCTTCCACTCATGTGGCTCCAGTCCTCTTTGTCTGCAAAAAGGACAGTTCACTCTGCCTTTGCATCGACTTCCAAGGACTCAACAAAATCACAAAGAAAGACCACTACCCCCTTCTACGCATCTCCGACCTCCTAGATGCCCCTAGCCATGTCAAGATATATACCAAGCTCGATCTCTGGCATCATTTGGTCTGCATCACCGATGGAGACAAGTAGAAAACGTCTTTCCAGACATGCTATGGCTTCTATGAATGGCTTGTCATGCCATTCGGTCTAATGAATACTCCTGCGGCATTCCAGTGGTTCATCAATACCATCTTCACTGATCTATTAGATGTTTGCATAATAGTCTATTTGGATGACATCCTCATCTACTCCGTGGACAAAGCCTCCCACAAGGAGCACATCCGAGAAGTCCTCTGAAGACTCTGCAAACATGGACTTTATGCCAAACCAGAGAAATGTGAATTCCATACCAACTCTACCAAGTACCTTGGATACCAGCTCTCTCCATCCAGACTTACCATGTCCTCAGAGAAAGTTAAAGCTATTCAGGATTGGCCTGAGCCTCATAAAGTGAAGGATGTTCAGTCCTTCTTAGGATTCGCAAATTTCTACCACCGTTTTATAGATAACTACTCTGTCCTTTGACCTGTCTCATCCACAAACTTACTCTGTGGAACTTTGATGATTCCTGTCACTCCACCTTCCGCAAGCTCAAGAAAGCCTTTACCACAGCTCCTATCCTCACCCATTGGGTTCCAGACGCTCCGATGATTATAGAAACTGACACCTCTGACTATGCCATCACTGGCATTCTCTCCCTTCATTGCCCAGATGACGAAATCCACCCCGTCGCTTTCTACTCTCGGACCCTAGCAGCTCCGGAGCTCAACTATGACACACACAACAAGGAGTTGCTCACCATCCACAAAGCTTTCCGGAGCTGGCGACACTACCTCGAAGGCTCCACAACTCCGATCGATGTTATCACCAATCATAAAAACCTGGAGTACTTCACTACCACGAAACTCCTGACCCAACAGCAAGTCCGTTGATTGGAGTTCCTCTGCCAATTTCATCTGGTTGTCCGCTTCCACCCTGGGAAGCTTGGCAAAAAGCCAGATGCCTTGACTAGACACTAGGACGTCTACCCCAAAGAAGGGGATAAGGACTATGCTTGCGTCAATCCGCATAACCTCTGACCCATCTTTACCCAAGAACAGCTCACATTGTCCCTCCAAGCTAGCATGCTCTTCGATGCCAAGACTCTCCACAAGGACATCCTCTCTGCCCTTCCCTCTGACTCTCTGGCCGCTATCCACATGTCCACCTCTGAGTTCCCAGAATCTAGATGGTCTACTGATGCTGATGGTTTCCTCCGTCTAGACAACCGCATCTATGTGCTGGACTCCAATGACCTCCATCTCTGGGTCCTCCGTTACAAGCACGACCATCCTCTCTCCGGACATTTCGGCCAGAACCAGACATTGGAACTCATTTGCCACAAATACACTTGGCCAGGAATCAGGGCGTTTGTCAAAGAGTACGTCTCCTCCTGTACATCCTGTGCCCATGTGAAGGTTCCTAGACACAAGCCCTATGGGCTCCTAAAACAACTCCCCATCCCCGAGAAACCCTGGAACTCCATCTCCATGGACTTTATAGAACAGCTCCCTCCATCCTCCAGATTTACAGCGATACTAGTGATTGTAGATTGACTGTCCAAGCAATGCATCTTCGTTCTGACCTATAACACGATCACCTCTCCAGAGCTCGCAAAGCTCTTCCTCCTCCATGTGTTTTCTAAGCATGGAGTTCCATCCCACATCACCTCCGATAGAGGTTCAGAATTTGTCTCTCACTTCTTCCACTCATTAGGAAAGGCCCTCAACATCCGTCTCCATTTCACCTCCGGTTACCATCCGGAAGGCGATGGCCAAACCGAGCGAATGAACCAAACTCTTGAGCAATATCTATGCACATATTGTAACTACCAGCAAGACAACTGGTCTGAACTCCTGCCCCTCACAGAGTTCGCTTACAATGACGCTCTGAACACTACCACTGGAGTGTCACCATTCTTCACTAATAAGGGTTATCATCCTAACATCACCGTATACCCTGAACACGATCTAACCTCCACTCAAGCTAGAGACTACTCTGTCAACCTTGACTCCCTCCACCAGTTCCTCCATGAGGAGATGGCCCATGCACAACAGCGATATCAAGGTCCCGCAGATGCTAAACGAACTCCGGCTCTGGACTTCAAAGTCAGAGAACAGGTTTTCGTCAAAGCTAAGTACTTCAGATCCACCAGACCTTCCAAGAAGCTCTCTGAGAAGAACTTAGGACCGTATACGATAGTCGCTCAGGCCAGTACCCACTCCTTCACACTCCGTCTGCCTGACTCTATAAAATCCATACACCCTGTCTTCCACATTTCGCAGTTGGAACCCTCCGTACCCAACACTATTCCGAATAGGATACAACCTCTGCCACCTCCGATCAAAGTAGATGGAGAACCAGAGTTTGAGATCTCCGAGATCCTTGACTCTAAAATAGATCAACAAAGAAGAAGTTGCAAACTGTTGTACTTGGTGTGATGGTCCAGATATGAAGGTACTAATGATGAGACCTCTTGGTTATTAGCTACTGAACTAGGTCACGCCTTGGAGCTCGTCCAGGACTTCCATCTCTGCTATCTGGATAAGTCCGGACCTCACTCCGCTCAATGACAAAACAAAACTGCATTCACACGAAGAAAAAACAAAGTCCTAGAAGCTATCTACTCCTCTTTCTCCTCTTCTCCGGTCCCCTCTGCCTCCTCTGACTCCTTCGTCAAATCTGTCAACTCTGACCCGTCAATCACCGTGCTCTCATCCCACTCCTCCTCCAGCTCCGGCGACTTGTCACGGTAAACTTCCATGGCCTTCAGGTCAACCAGCCGCCCCAGTAGCTGGTTCTGGCAGTCAAGGCAGTTGATCACCCCCCGCATCATCCTAAGGAACTCTGTGTTGTAATCAACCGGAGTTCCCACGTCACCCCTCGCCCTGCTTGACCTCTGTACAAACTCCGGTTCGGTACAGGCCTTCTTCTTCATCTTCCCCTGTGGAGACTCTTCCTCCTTGCGCTTCCTCCGATGTTTCTTCTCCTTCTCTGCATCCTCCATCCCCTCCACCCCAGGCCAAGCATGCACACTAGGTTGTGCTCTGTGCACTTGACACACTCGGGCAACTCCTTGCGTTTGCCCTGAGCCTTGCCCTGGACAGAGCTTTACTCCACCTGTATCGTCACCACCTATCACCCATCAGTACGTGACAAGACGAGATAATTTGTTACTCACCCTCCTCTTTGCCGCCTCCTCGGCCTTGTTGCACCTGTGCACCTAAGCCTCTGCTTCCTCCGCTGCCTTGTATTTGGCCTCCTCAACCATCTTGCATTTGGCCTCCTTCTCCGCCTTCTTCCACTCCTCTTCCGCCTTACACTCCTTCGCTCACCGCCATCATTCGTTGTACTTGGCCTCGCCAAGAACATCATCGTCGTCAGGGTGTTCCGCCAAGTCCTTGTCGAGCCATTGTTTGATGTTGCTAATGTTGGACATGGTGGTTTGAGATGAAGAAGCAATGGACCACATGCGGCAGACTTTATAGGCCTCAGGACATGTTCAGACTCTGACGGAATCACACACTCCACATCATTCCTCGCTTAAGGCCTTCAAGGGTTCAGGCCTAAGAGGGGGATACTGTTACATCCCAGATTTCACCAAGTTCATCTCCGGTACTCTGGTACCATTTCCATTCCGGACTTATACCTCATATACTTTTCCCTTCATCCTTGTTACAACATCTCCTTGTTCTACTTTTGTATTAGTTACCGCTCTGTACTTTCACCCAAGCCAGTGCTTGCTTAGGAGCACAGCTCCGGTTGACTCTCCTCCCATTCCGATCTCCTTACCAATATCTATGAACTCCGTTACTAATCCTATGCACCTCTGAAGTATATAAACTCCTAGCCTACTCCTTGTACACTCCAGTTCGAATATTGATTAAGATTAACTCCTCTCCTCTCGCTCTCCTCTTCCATTGTTCTCTCACTAGATTGACTCATTGTCGAGTCTTGCACCTAGGACTTATCCCCAACCTCTGACCCTCTGAAATACAGGACGTGACTGACAAGGGCGCAACACATACGTTGAAGCCAAAGTTCTACTGTCTAGTAAAACTCCGGAGTTCCAGAGTTGTACATCAGAGTTAGCCCAGTCTTGACAACATCTCTTATCATCTGGGATGAAGCAGGGTCTCAACATCATCATGTGGTAGAGTCTGTGGATCACACTCTTTGTGATCTCCTAAACAGAAATCAACCATTTGGAGGTGTCACCATTCTATTTGGTGAAGACTTCAGACAGATTCTTCCTGTGATCCAGCATGGTGCAAGAGGACAGATTGTTCCTGCCACCCTCACACACTCCAACCTTTGGGCAAACATGACTGTCCACTATCTCCTTCAAAACATGCATCTTGGCCAAGATCCTGAATCTGATGACTGGGCACAGCAAATTCTTCACATTGGAGTTACTGATGGAGATGTGACCCTTCCTGATCACATGCACTGTGGTGATCACATGGATTCTCTCATCAATGCCATTTACTCTTAACTTTTTGGCAGAAACCAGAATCAACCCCTTGCTGATCAGTAATTTCTGGATCACACTATTCTTGCTCCCAGAAATGTCCAGGTCCATGAGATCAACTCCACCATCCTCAACTCTGTGGCACCTCAGGAGAAGATGACCTACCTTAGTGCAGACTCTATCACTGATAGGGAATATGACTACATCCAGCCAGAAGTCCTATATATCATCAACCCCTCTGGATTTCCCCTTCACAAGCTGGAGCTCAAAAATGGTGCCCCACTCATGTTGTTGAGGAATCTGGATCCCATCCATGGTCCGTACAATGGTACTTGGTTGAGGCTCATTAGGTCCACCAGGCACATTCTGGAGTGTTGTGTGTTGGGTGGGATTGGCAATGACAACATAGTGTTCATCCCTCGCATGGCCCTTGATAGTGGTTTGGAGGATTCCCCTGTTCCTTTTCATCGGCTGCAATTTCCTATACATCTGGCCTATGCAATGACCATCAACAAGTCTCAAGGTCAAATACTGAAACATATTGGTCTGAACTTGAGTTCACCTGTTTTCTCTCATGGACAACTATATGTGGCACTTTCATGTTGTACTCATCCTAGAAACATCAAGGTTCTATTTCCTGATGATGAAAATAGCAAAGTTACAAATGTAGTCTGGAATGAAGTATTTAGAAACTTGAAGATATGATTTGTACTATACCTTTGCAACTATTTTGTTATTCCAAAAGTCTTTGAAATGAAAGTGTCTACCTATATCAAAACTTTATGAAAATTCTCAAAAGTTGTGCTTTCAGCACAACCAGCATTAAGAAAGAAAACATAAAGTTGTGCCAAAGGCACAACCAGCACTGAGAAGAAAAACATAAAGTTGTACCAAAGGCACAACCAGCACTGAGAAGGAAAACATAAAGTTGTGCCAAAGGCACAACCAGCATTGAGAAGAAAAACATAAGGTTGTGCCAAAGGCACAACCAGCACTAAGAAGGAAAACATAAAGTTGTGCCAAAGGCACAACCAGCATTGAGAAGAAAAACATAAGGTTGTGCCAAAGGCACAACCAGCACTGAGAAGGAAAACATAAAGTTATGCCAAAGGCACAACCAGCACTAAAAAAGAAAACATAAAGTTGTGCCAAAGGCACAACCAGCACTGAGAAAGAAAACCTTACATTAAGAAATACCTTCACATGAAAACT
>JBBPOB010000102.1:0-31009 GCA_038091275.1 Tylopilus subfusipes
ATAAAGAGGTTTATTACTAAGCCTTATTGAGTGTGAACTGAGTGAACCTTAAGCGAATTTTCTCACACTTCTCCCCACCACATTTGATAACTAACTCTCACACAAAGTGCCTCTTGATATTATCTCTAAATAAGTCTTGTTAGGCTTACTATAACTCAACAACTACCAGGCCTTAGGAACTGACTATCTCAGAAATTACTACACCTGGTAACCTTATTACTAAGACTTCCCACACAGCCATAGCTCCCACGCTTCAAGCAGGAAAGGACATGGAAGCTTAGACCCTTGCTAGTCATAGTGTGATTAGCCATATATGTACACCATTTGCTAATAGATATTAGCACCACCAACACCACAAGCTAGGAAGAAGCCAACCCTATTCTCTGAATAGATTATTCAAGATTGGAAGAACGACTGGGAATTGTTACGCCATGAGACATATACTACCTTGTAAAGGCAAGGAGGATGTAGGCTTCCCCAATTAGAATGGTTTCCGTGTTCAAGTCTCCGTTGAGAGAGACTACGTTGACTACGAGGATGGCATCTAGGAGGTAGTCTCCTGCAGCTGGGGTGACGATTCCAATGATCGTATGTGCGTTGAACACAAAGGTGTTGACGAGCCTAGTGAACGCCAAAGGCAGGGCTTTGGTAGAGGTGTCGCTTACTTTTGTAAGTCGACCAAGAAAGTCTTTAGACTAAGCAGCAAGAGCTACTTAGGACACGACGAAGTCAAGGTCATGAAAGCATATATTGCGAGTGGGTGTAGTCAAGTACAAGGGAGAAGCTAGTGATTCAAGAGGACTAGCATGAGGACTAGAGGTAATGATAGCAGTCTTTAAATAGTATGCGGTTCGTTGCATGGACCAAGACAAGAAGGGATAACGAGAAATCGTACAATACGCGGAAGCCAATCAGAAATCAAGGTGGTATTGTACAATTCAAAGGACCAATGAAAATTAGTGGTTATGAAGTCATACCACTAGTATGAGCTTCAAATAGGAACATGGGATCCTATATCCCAAGTGGGATTAGGATTAGTAATACAAAGATGGCAAAAGCAAGATAGAAACGAAACAAGTATAAGGGAAGAGAAGAAAATTGTAACAGGGATCTAATTAGCTAAGTTTCTCACTCACTCACTAGCAATGCTATTGTTTGATCTGGTAGGTGCATTGTCCATCACCAGCTTATAGTTAGATTGGGCCTGAAGGGAAGATAGAAGAGTCCCCTAGCATCCATTCATCTTTTCCTGACTAACAACAGCGGTGAAATATCCAATTAAGACTGCATCGTCCTCTACCTCGGAAAGAGCTATGTTGTTTTGGAATTGCGTGATGTAATTGGTTAGTGTGGGAGAGTATACTCCTCTTTTTCCCATAGGATTCATTTGCGTGGTGGCTAGCCATGTGATGGTGTTGCCCTGGACATCATGATGTTTAAATGCCTTCTTAAAGGCCTTCTTGAACTCATCCCATGTTCCGATAGAGATGGTTGCACCAGAAATGGCTTTTGCTTGGAAAGTGGATGCCCAAGTAAGGGCAGGTCCTTTGGTCATATGGGAGAGTGCGAATGCTACTTGTTTCCCATCATTGTCGTATACTTGGACATTTACTGCCAGGTAGAACCGTACCGAGTTTAGCCATGGGATGGCTTTGGTGTAACTTCTGTCGAAGGGTTCAGGGGCTCTGAGACGAAGCTCGGTAGATTTGGTTGGAGTAGCCATGGTAGAAGTTGGGGGAGGGACAGGAGGAGGAGTAGGAGGGTTTGGAAATAGGGACGATACGTATCTTCGAGAAGAGATCAAAGATGGTCCAGGGACAGAGGGGTGAAGGGGAAGAAGGGTAGCAGGGGTTGGAGACGATGGGGCAGATGGTAGAGTAATGGTTTGGGACAGGTCAAGAGCAACGTCTGCTACTTCGGTTTGTTCCTCAGTGGTGGCAACAACGATGTCTGGTTCTTCATCAGATAGTGATCTTGATGAGCTAGAAGATTCTTCCAGTATGACAGCCGGTGGTTGGGAACGAGAGCTAAGGCTCCATGGGGAGCCGGTGTTACAAGGTGGTAAGGAAATGGTGGAGGCACACTCAGTGGTCGCTCTGTAGAGACACTAGTCCTATTGTTATGTCGCGAGATGTATACTACCTCCTGAAGGCTAAGACAATGTAGGCTTCTCCTAAAAGAGTGGTTTCTTCGTTCAAGTCCCTGTTAAGAGACACAACATGGATGACGAGGATGGTGTCCAAGAGGTATTCTCCTACCGCCGGAGTGATGATTTGAATGATCGTATGTGTGTCAGACACTAGGATGTCGACGAGCCCAGTAAATGCCGAAGACAGTGCTTTGGGTGAGATGTTGCCTACTTGTGTAAGTCGACCACGGAAGTCTTTAGACTGAATAGCAACGCTACCCAGGACATGACGAGGTCAATGGCACAAGTGTAGATTGTGAGTAGCAGGCAAGAGTACAAGAGAAGGCTAGTACGACGAGAGGACTAGCGTGAGGACTTTGGGTAACACGAATGCGGTTTAAGTATTGTAAAGTCTGGCGCATGGATCACGACAGAAAAGGAACAGGGACCCAAAAGAAAAGAGCTAAGAAAGGAAGCATAAAAGTCATACAATCCATTTGAGCCAATAGAAAATCAAAGGGTAAGGAGTCATATCATAAGTACAAGCCTCCAATGAGAATGTGAGATCCTATGTCTCAAGTGAGACAAGGATTAGTAATACACGGTGAACAGAGTCAAAGGTAAATCAGAGGTCAAGTACAAAGAAAAGTAAAACTGTAACAGATGGTCTTCTGATGGGTTTGCAGAAAACTGCGACATTTTAATGACTGCAAAGGCCAAATCTGGTCTTGTTCCAAGCATAATGTAGAGTAATGAACCAATGACTGATTGGTATCGCTGTCTAAGTTCTGGATTTGGATCAGTATCAATTTTGGTTAGGTTATAACCCATTGATAAAGGTGTTCTTGCAGACTTAGCTTTATCCATATCAAAACGTTCAATGACTTTTTCAGCATAAGCAATTTGATCAAGTGTTAGTGTTCGGTTTATGTGATCACAAGTGATTTGCATTCCCAGATACTCTTTTGCTTCACCTAAGTCTTGACAATCCCAGATCTTCATAAAAGCTTGTTTTTTAGCTTTCAACATTTTCTTGTTGTTGCCAGTGAAGAGGGCATCATCAACATATATGATGATTACCAAAACTGTGTCTTCTTGAATAAGAAAATAAACTCCTGCATTAGAAGTACATCTTGTAAATCCAAGTTTAATCAAGGACTTGTGTAACTCTTTATTCCATTGAAGGGACACTTGTTTGAGGCTGTATATGGCTTTCTTCAAGTGACAAATCTTAGATTCCTGACCTTTCTGAACATACCCTTTGGGTTATTCCATATAAATTTCCTCATCCAATTTTTCATATAAGAAAGCTGTTTTGACATTGAGGGCTTTGATATCCCAGTCTTTCAAAGCTGCTAGAGCAAAAATGGTTCTTATAGTTTCAAACCATGCAACTGGTGAAAAAGTATCTTCAAAATCAAGGCCTTGGATTTGTGTAAATCCTTTAGTGACAAAGTGAGCCTTTTTACAGCCATCACTTTTAATGGTGAAAACCCATCTTCCTTTAATGGTTTTTCATCCATGTGGTAAATCCACAAGTTCCCAGACTTCTCTTTCTATTAAAGAGTTAAATTCATTGTCAGTTGCCTTAAACCAACCTTCCTGTTCAGTTTTGGGAAGTTTCTTGATATCCTTATATTGATTAGGACATCCTTCCATTTCAAATGCTTTGGTAAGGAGGTCTCTACCAAACTGATTTGAGAATTGGTCTGCATTAGTATCCACTCAACTAGAATCTCCTTCTCATTTTGAATGTCCTGCAGACAGTTGACCCATATTGTCATCTTCATCCAATGAATTGGGTACAAAAAAGAGAACATTTGATTCCTCATTTCATTGAGGAGCTTTTCCTTTATTGAAGATTTTTTGAACGAACTCTCTTTCCTTTAGTATTTCCTTTTCAATTTCAATGGGAGATTTCTTCCCATATATTGAATCAGGTTTAACTTTAGGTTTTGGATCTTGTTTTGATTTTCGGGTATCAGGAACAACAGGTCCTCTAGGATGTTCATGATGTAAATATGGTTCTCATCTTGGGGGATAAGGAACAAAAGGAGGATGACGAGGTCTTGGAGTATCTGGTCTTGGATTTTCTCTAGGTTGTTCCTGATCTGGCTGGACTTCAGGTGAAGGTGATCATCTAGGATTGGGAACTTGATTTGGATTCTCCTCCTATGGAGTTACCTGGTAATCATCATCACTATCTTCAGAGGTAGATCCATCCGGTACGTTATGGTTTTCTTGATTTTGTTCTGAGAAAGGTGGTTTGTCTACAATCTCTTTGGGACAAAGAGGAAAAGACATTTCATCGAAAATAGCATTTTGTGAAACAACAACCTTTCTTCTGGTTTAAGACCAAAAGCAATATCCCTTTGTTCCTTTTTCATAACTAATGAAGGTCATGAGTTCTGATTTAGGATGAAGCTTGTTATCTTGGAATTCTTTTGGTATAAAGACATAAGCAAGACATCCAAATGTCTTAAAATAAGAAACATCTGGTTTTGTTCCATTCCAGTATGTTATGGGAGATTTCCAGTTCAGTCTCTTCATAGGTTGTCAGTTATAAATATGGAGAGCCATTTTTGTACTCTCTTGCCAGAAGGTTTCAGGCATACAAGAATGTAGCCTTAATGCTTCAGCTTTTTCAGGAATAGTACAATTGAAACATTCAGCTTGTCCATTTTGTTTAGGGACATACAGAACTGTTTTTTGATGTTCAATACCTTATGAGGTTAAATGATCACATGTTACAATTTTCCTTCTTTCTTGTACTATTACAACTAAGTTTCTTTTCATCATGACCTGTATTACTAATCCTAGTCCCACTTTGGATTTAGGGTCTCACCTTCCTATTGGAAGCTCATACTTATGGTATGACTTCATAACCACCATTTATCATTGGCTTTTTGAATCATATGATACTGCTCTTGGTTTCTGATTGGCTTCCTCATATTGTACAATTTCTCAGCTTCCTTTCTTGTCTTGGTCTGTGCGATGGATCCCACACTACTTAAAGAACAAAAACCTCTCTCTAGTTCCTTACACTAGTTCTCTCAAATTACTAGCTTCTACCCTGTACTTGGCTACATCTCATTGCAATCCACATTTTGTAATCTTGACCTTGTCATGTCCTGAGTAGTCCCTGCTACTCAGTCTAAAGACTTTCTCAGTTGACTTACAAAAGTAAGCGACATCACTACCGAAGCGCTGCCTTCAGCATTCTTGGAGCTCATCAACACTCTCATGCTCAATGCATACATGATCACTTGAATCACCACTCATAACATCGGGGATAACCTCCTTGACGCTCTCCTTGTACTTCACTTAGTCTCTCTTAACGGAGACTTGAACATGGAGACTGTCTTCATCAGAGAAGCCTATGTCCTCCTTGCTTTTAGAAGGTAGTATACACCTTCTGGTGTAACATCACGAAGATCATGGGACATATATTCCCCTCCTTAGTCCAAATGTAACTTTAACAGTTTGTGACCACATTGTCGCTCTGCCCAAGTAATCCAGTCAAGGATAGCTTGTTTGGCATCCAATTTCTTTTTGAGAAAGACTATTGATCCCATACTAGAATAGTCATCAAGAAAGGTTATCATCCAATGATTATGGTTTAAACTATGAGTTGAAAACTCACAGAGATCAGAATGTACCAATTCCAAGGAACAAGTTCCTCGAGACTCAGAGGGTGGGAACAGGGTTTGTGTAGCTTTTCCTAAAAGGCATCCTTTACAAGGTTTAATATCAGTAGGAATTTTTATAACTGGGATACCAGTTGTGTTTTTGTAAGCGTTTTTCAGAGCATTGCATGATCAATGTCCAAATCACCTATGCCATAGATGATAATCATCATCTTTCTGTAAAGAATTATCTCCTTGAGTTGGGTGAAGAATTTCAGTGTCAACCCAATGAAGTCAATCATGTTTGTGGAGGGGGTATGCTATAATAATGAGTCGTTCTTCATTGTCCCAAAATTGAGTCTTATTGGTTATTTCACATCGAAAGCCTTGCTTTGTAAGAGCAATGACAGAGATGATCTGATTTGATAGCTTTGGGAAATACCATACACCTGAAAGGGATAGAGTTCTTTTCTTTTCTTTTCCTAGATTCATTTTTAGTAGTACAGTTCCTGGACCATTTAAATGGACTATCTGTCCATTAGCTGTTTTACAGTGTCACACCTGTGTGTCAATTGTGACAAAATCCTCTATATGTGGTGAGAAATGATTGGTTGCACCCAAATCAATGAGCCAAAATTGTTTCTCATGTTTTTCTCCCACAGCATAGCAGGAACTGTATCCATTGTCAAAATCATCATATGTAGTGTCTACATAGCCAGTCTCTTCCTCTTCTGGAATCAAATTCCATGAGGTTATGTACTTGCTTTCATAGCCACCATACATGAACTATTTCTTTGGTTTCTCACATTTCTTCCATACTTGATCAGTTGGTCCGATCACAATTTTGGTAATGTCCATTACCATTTCATCCTTGAGGAATTCTTGCCCTTCAGACTGAGGATTCAAGTCAGAAGGACTTCCTTCAAAAGGACTGGCTAGAGTTTTTCCCACCAAGGCGAGGAATTTTTGTCACCGGATAGTCGTCATTTTCATCTCCCCCCCAATCAAGTGCTTCTTCATATTGATTGGTAGATGCCAATGAAGAGCTTAAAAGGAAATTACCGACATCGTTGGTAAGGATTTCCATCTCGGTATCTTCTGAGACAGTCTCAACTGAGTCAACAATGTAAGTCATCACTTTAGCCTTTTCTTTGCCTTTGTTAGGCTTTGATTGCTGTGGAGTAGAAGAGGTGGGAGCCTTGCGTTTCTTTTCATTTGGCTTATTGGGATGTTGGTAATTGTCCCTATGTTGCTCAGTTGTGTGACCAGTGCCTCAGCACTTTGTGCAACATTCCTTTTTTGAGGAACCACCAGACAAAGGTCCAGATTGCTTCTTTGGTTTGAACTTTGAGGGTCCAACCTGTAATCCGTTTGCAAGGGTCCTATCAACTATCTGTTCTTCTTCTGTATAGATCATTGGCTTCAGGTTTGCCATGATAAATTCCACAGTCATCTTTGTGTGGACCACAGTTGTGATGACAGAGTCAAGAGACTCCAGGAGACCAGCACACATTATCATAGTCCAGAGGTTTGCTGGAAGATCCAGCCCACATCAGCAAACCCAGAGGTGGCTGTACAATGCTGTATAGTGGGTACAGACAGTCACAGCGCCACAGATGGGTTCCGCCTGTGCAGTGACTGCACAGCACATCACATCAATGTCACAGTGTGACAGTGCTATAGTGTGGTACAGAGTCCCAGCAAAGTACATGAATACATAGGTGCCATGGATTTTTTTTCCTGTTTGGATTGCATCACTCGAATGTTATAGAAAAAAAAATAGTATTTTGTATCTAAATACAGGCACTACAATGATTCTATGGTACTAGGGGTGCTATACCTGTGGGGGTCACGTCGTCATGTTGTCACCAGTGAGGGTGAGGGTGAGGGTGAGGGCGAGGGCACGCCGTTGCCATCGTGCCGTCGTTGTCGCAGGTGAGGGAGAGGGTGAGGGTGAGGGTGAAGGGTGAGGTGTGCCATCGTCGTCGTGTCATTGTCGTCACCGGTGAGGGTGAGGCACTGCCGCCGTTGCGTCGTCGTGTCGTCGTCCCCGGTGAGGGAGAGGGAGAGGGCCAGGGGCCGTGCCATCGCATTGTCGTGTCGTCGTTGTTGCCGGTGAGGGAGAGGGAGAGTGCAAGACGCTGTCATCATCGCATGTGGAGTGGGGTGAGGACGAGGCATGGACAAGGCGCCGTCGTCGCGCCGTCGTTGTCGCGTGTGGAGGGACAGGTGAGTGAGGACGAGGAATGGGTGAGGCACCGTTGCCGTTGCATGTGGAGGGATGAAGTGGGTGAGGGTGAGATGAGGGTGAGGCCCCATCATCGTTGTCGCGTGTGGAGGGGTGAGGTGGGTGAGAGGGCGAGGCCCCGTCGTCATATCGTCGTTTGCATATGGAGGGACGAGGTGTCAATGGGTGAGGATGGCGAGGGCAAGGCCCCATCGCCACCGCATCCTCGTCGTCACGCCATTGTCGTTGCATGTGGAGAGACGGGGTACCAGTGGGTAAGGACAAGGCGTGGGCAAGGCACCGTCGTCGTTGTGTTGCCAAGTCGTTGTGTGGGTGGGGGCTACAAGACTGGCGTTGTTGGCGTCGCGCAAGTGGGGCTGTGCCAGTGGAGGTGCTCGAGGATGGTGGGACGGGGTTGGGCAGTGCAGTGACAGGGCGCTGCAGGGAGTGCTCAAGGAGGGTCGGACAGGGTGCTGCCAGGGCGCTGGCGCCAGCACATTTGTCATCAGTGGCGTCATGTGGTGGAATTGGCGCCGTCGTCATCATCATTGTGGTAGGGATGGTGGTCTGGCAAAGGCGGGCATGCACATTTCCAACCATAGTCACGTGACATGTTCGCTCGCAGAAAATTCACCAAGTCCACGGGAACTACAAAATGCAGGCTACATTTCATTAGGATTTAGAGTAGTTGTTTAAAATATATATAATTTTATACAGTTTAACTATGAAATTTACATTGTATATGTACACATTTTCAGTATATAACTAATTGCTGTCAATATCAAGTTAAAATGGGATGTTTTTGTATGCTGCTGTTGTGCCTGTAGCATTGTAGGCACGGTCAGAAGATCATTATGAGTTCCTTGGTTAGGCCAGGCTCTTTTAGGAGCCCTTCCATCACTGGGTTCTCCCTGATCTTCTTGCCTCAGTCATGCCATGTGTCTGCCAAGATCGACCTCTGATAATGAAGGTCTTTCAACCAACTGGGCCTGGGCATTATGCTCCATTAGAGCTGCCACAAGTCCTATTACCGTTTGATGAAGTTGATCTATCTCAGCCTGTAAGAGCCGAGCTTGGGCATTAGCATACTTTTCAATCTCTCTAAATATGAAACTGTTTGTGAATCTAAACCACCATAACCTCACAGCTTTGTCAAACTTCTGATTCTAAATATGTACCTGTGGAACATCCCAGTAATGATCCATGAACTGGTCTGCATTTGGGAAAGGCATATCACTAGGATCCAACAGATCTACCTCCTAAATCCAGTCAATCTGGAATCCTGGGTTAAAACTCCAGAGATCTGCAGAAATGGATTTGTAACTGTTCCCACGGAGGAGGTTCTCATGGGGGTGTTCAGACACTTTTGGGTCTACCACAACCAAACTGTTTCCTTCCAAAACCGAAGTGAGTGACTCATCCTCATAGACGGTCAAGATAAAAATCTTGTCCTCATTTGTGGATGGTCCAAAGAGATCCCTATATGGAACTGGGACAATCCAGGCTTTGCAGCCTGAGAGTGTCTTGTTCAGTAGGTACTCTATCCTCTTCTGAGGTTGAGCCCAAGTCCCTGCCTGCAAAGCAGACACAAAGGTTGTGTCCACCTGGGTTAGAGGATGCTTGACCATGGATTGGATTCAGTATTGGAAGGTTTGGGTGGAGAAGAGGCTGGGCATTTTCTGGATCAGAATTATTATCAGCTATTACTCCAACTCGTATGAGTGGTTGAACAACTGGACAAATGACTTCGTCAAACTTGTCATCATTAAGGGGTGGTTGGCTGTTTCCAGCTCTCCGACGCCTTAGACAAGTTCTCTGATTCCTTTCGGTCTGGTTTATAACCAGAGTGTGATAAGGAGGTGGTGGTGTCTTGAGTCTCAGAACAGGTAAAGGATCCCGTTTTTGAAATCTCAGCGGTGCAAACAAAATATCATACTGAGGAAGGTCGTTCTAACTCACCGAATGTATCAGAGGTGGTTGATGGTTCTGTAGTCTCTGGTTATCCAAAGGTAGAACCTGATACACCAAAGTATGAATTCCATCAGTAGTCCACACTTGAACCCCAATATGCTGCCCTCGTTCATTAGAAAGATAATGAAAAAGGACAATTGTTCCATGTCCAAAGAGGACAAGTCAAGCAGTTTGAAACCAACTTGGTAAGAACATCGAAGTGAAGAAGAACATCAGGTTTAGGCAGAGCCACAAAGGACTCAACCCTCCTGGTAGACTGAACACTAATTCAGGGATCATAGGTGTAATACCGTATGTCTTATCTGGGATCAGGGCTCATAACCTAACAAAACTACAAGGGCTTCACTAGCACCAGCACAGTCAGTGGGAATACTCACTGAGTGTTCAACCAAGAGGGAGATAGTAGGAGTTGGGAGTTGAGTAGAGGATCTGATTTGTAGGAGGTCAAGAGCTGCTTAGATTATACTGGGGGTAAACCACCAGTTTATATACTACAGGAATGGTGCATGGACCATGTACCTAATATAGATTTTACCTATGTATAGTAATGGCAGTGGAACATGGTGGAACATTGTAGAAGGATTTATAATCCTATGACATCATGCTAAGACTATTGGCTTACTGATGTATGTGATCCTATCAGATATGAGTAATCACAATCATGTCATCATCACATGATGTTCTAGACCTTTAGATAAGAAGTCTGAAATAGAATGATCTAGACTGATCATCATGATTTCAACAATGACTTGATATATTAAGAGTACTTCAGCCATGGAGAATAGGTCTGACACTTGTTTGTAGATCTGTCCACCATAGTTAGTCATAGGTGATTGAAAACAGTGAATGGGTCCATATCATACCACAAGCACATCAGCAAGATTTGTTGCAAGCATTCACTACTCAAAGGTTAAGTCATACTTCTCTAGATTGTAGTCAGGATCTTTCACAAAGCTTGTGACATAAAACTGGAGGGCAATATAGGCCTGCAAGCATATAAAGTCTGAGTTCCATCATGTTGGAACATGCCTATCAAGTGCTGTTTTTGTGACAGGTGATGCATTGGGTTGGCTCCGTTTTGCAAGAATGTGTTTGTGAAAAGTTCCATGGAGGTGGTCATGGGTCTGTCATGCTGATCCTGCCACCTAAGGACATTGTATAGTAGCTTCAGAGAAATCCTCAACATCACCATGACTGGATTAGTGCTGACCTTGGCCATGAGGGAAGCTGCCTCCACTTCTTGTCACTAAGGTGTATGGATTCCATACCACTCGCTGGACTCTGTTTGTGCTTGCATGAAAATACCATTCACTGCTGCAGAATTATGTGCAACTTTAGCCTCATCAGGGAGCAATTCATCCACATGAATTGAAAAGTCTACTTCCTCATTGAAAAACTCATGCTTGGCAACCAAGAATGATTCCGCTGCATGGCTTCTATCTACCACTACATTCTCAGCATCTCCCCATGAAGCATGATTTCTTCCAAAACTCTGCTTATTCTTCCTCTTTGATTCAAACACTTTGACAACCTTTTTTTGAGTGCCTTGAGGGTAGAAAAAAGAAAGAAATGCCTATGTATAAAATATGATGACTCAGATGCTGACATAATATGCACTGTTGTCACACCTTTGCAACCAAGTTTACTATGTGTGGCATGCACCTTGTTCATGATGTTAGACCATGAAAGCTTGAAATAAGATTTTCTAGGTGCTTTGCCAATGCATCACAGTTAGATGCATTGTCAATTGCAAGTGTGTGGATCTGATAAATATTTCAGTTGACATCATTTGTAGATCACAGAAAAATGTTTCAATCTTACCTTATTCTCGAGTCCAAAGTGATGGATACAGTCAGCTGTAATCTGTGCAAGGTATTCTCCCATGTGACACTCTGTGAGGCTGGTAGATATGAGACAAAATTACAATGATAATATATTGTAGTCCCATACTGTATAAACTCTAAAATGGCATGCCAAATTTTACCATCTGCTAGCCATACGACAACAATGCCAAGATATAATGCTGTGAATGGTGCAGTCCATCCATCAATGACAAGATGAACTGATCCGACATGGCTCTGCATCAATGGATATAAAATTCATTTTCAACACCCAGTTGAGCAAAAAAATGTACTGCAAAATACTCCTTTATAAATTTGGATCCTTGATCATATATCAATTGGACATCACTAGAGACAGTTTTTGAGGAGGGAATCTTTGTTCCTGGTCAAAGAAACTCAACTTCTTCCTTGTACTCAGCATCATTGACCATGTTGAATGGCCAACTCAAACATGTGCAACATATTGTGATCAAGGCATGATGTTTAGCAGGGGTGTACTTCAATACAGTACCTGTAATTGTCTGTTGTGCACCAATACTTGTTCCATCTTCTGTAATACCACAGTGCTCACAACATGCTGCCACCCCGTGCTTCAGATTTGTGGTTCCCTTGCTTGTTGCCACACACTGGCAAATGTGCTGGCATTTGACTGGGTCATCTTTACACACAAAGACAAAGTTGATACAAAGTTTTTGCCATCTGGGGCAGTAATTTGGGACACTGTGGGCATGAAGTGCTTGTAGAAAGGTGATGTCCATTTTTGAGTTGATTCCTCTGCTCAAACAGAGACTTGACTCATTGTTGACAGGGAAATTGAATGAATACTCACAAATGATTTGATCATCAGGCCAATCCCAGACATCCACATCGGGCACTGTTCCACACTTTGCAATGGCCCATATGCATGTAGGGGAATGAATAATGACACTTGGCAATGAATGTCTTGCCCTCTGTTGTGAGCGACTATTCTTGAATGGAGTGTTGGGTGGTGTTTCATGAGACATCCCATCCTGGCAGCAGGTCTGTAGAGATGGAAGGTGCAGTGACAAAAAAAGAGGGAGAGCCTTATGGCTGTCAGACTCATCACAGTAATTTGTGTCATACAGGTCTGTGTCAATGATTGGAGCCATACCACTTATATTGCAACAATGGCCAATATGGGTTTCAGGGCCATTCACCATAAAGCCTTCAATGCTGTGACTCTCTGACTCAGAGTACCACAGGGTTTTTGACACATCCTGCTAGTTGTTTGCAACAGAGAGCAATTATGAAGTTGAACCTAACAATGAGTCTGGCCACAAATGCAGGATTAGTGCTTGATTGGAGTGCATGGCAGTAGTATCAGAGTACTGACATTGGTGACTGGCAACTGTCCAGCACTTGTCAAGCACCTAGTACTTTATGATATCCCAAGTGCTATGCTCAGTGACCATGGGTATACCCAGGTTAGACTATTCTCAGTACCCCCTGCCCATACCCACCTGGGTTCATAGTTCCTGGGTAACCCATACCCACTGTTAACCCATCTGTGGCCAACCTGCAGGTTACCCATCACAGGTTACCTGGGTACCCCCCTACCCATTGCAGGCCCTATAGTGTATGGGGTCCATTGGAAGACAATCAGATGTGCCACCTGTTTTTAAGCAACAGCCAAATATCCTCTCTCAGTTACTGTGGAAATGATTTTTTAACCAGAGATCATGTATACACCTTCCTTTCTCCTGGCAATGACACACCAAAGATGCAACTGATCATCCCAGTGGGCTGGCTTGACCACCGTGTCAAACCGACAATGTGGGCATGGATCCATCTTATCTCCCACATATGTGAAATACCTACTCATTCAAAATGTGGGTCAGTGCCAAACCCAATGTATGTTCTATGGATGGAAAAGAAGAAAAAATGACACATATGATTGCAACTCTTTCCATCCAGGAAACTTTTCTGTCCATGTCCAGTCTTCCCAAAGCTTGGGGAGTGACAACTCATAGATTGGTATTTTGCTGTCCACCTGTGCACTGGGGTATCTGTTCCAGTACCATGCTCCTCCAAGGTCAGGCCCTACTTCAATCATTATGCAATGAAGCTAGAGTTTGCACAAGTTAATGAGTTGATGAATGCCACAGAAGCCTGTGCCAATGATGATTGCATCGTACTGTTGTTCTTGTGTCATGAATGCAGGTATGGGGTATCTGGTACACTGTCTGGAGGGTCTTTTAAGTGGTGGGGTACCCAGTGAGGATGGGGAGTTATGTATGTCCAGGACTAGCATGATGGGCCAGTGAGACCATCATCCACAACCCTTCTCACATGCTGACATCGAAAGTGGGGCAAGTGATGACATCTACACCCTGCTCCAGCCCATCTCACTACTTTGCACAGTCGCTGGCATCTTTTAAGATTCTTTGTGTCTGTTCAGCCCAGTGGGCTGATGTTGTAGCATAGTAACATAGCAATTGATCCTGTCAAACAGTCTGGTCCCTGGGCGACATCATCACTCTCAAGTTGGTTCCTAAAGACAAGTCTTCTTGGCTACCATTGGCTGCAGGATGTGTGAGTATTTGAATTCCACATACCTGGTACCTGCATTTGACTCCATTTACCACTCAGGTGAGGCCCCAAGGTATCCATTACTAGGTGTATTATTGTAACCTGTACAGTGCAGAAGGATCCTTGTCTTAATGAATCTAGTCTTAGATCTGGGATAGCAATTGCTGATCTGCACCTGGGTGCAGCTGGGCTGGAAGCAGTGCACCAGATGATGTTTGACAGCCTGAGTTTGAGTCTGCACACACAGCATTGGAGAACAAGTTGAATGAGAGGTTTATGAGGAAAAGGTCCAAGTCTAGTCAGAGAAATGGGCAGCAGAGACTCTGCTGCACTGTAAGGAAATGACTAATGGAATGGTCTAGTGAACTAAGTGAGCGACAGCCTTCTCTCATTGCCCCTTTGAGTGAACTGGGGAGTGATCAACATAAGTAATCTCAACTCCAGACCCATGTGCCAGACTTTGAAAATTGACAGCCACTTTCCTAAAAGAAAACCACACTGGGTTTCCAGCACAGGATCTGGTGCACTTCATAGGGAAGGGGGTAGGTCCAGTCATGTGACCCACAGATAGCGCATCATGTAGTAGTACAAGTTTACCAAATAAGACTAGTACCGCTGCCTCTCAGTCTATGGCAACAGCCGCTATCCTGAATCAAGCATAAGACAGGGCAAAAAAATTTTGACTCTCACCAAACTCATCTCAAAATCACAGAGCAATTTGAAAATTGCACAAATGGCAAGAAACTGTATGGCTGGCAGCTTGATGTCACAGAAGCCTTGCTGCTTGGGCTCAACTGTGTTGTTGTAGCAGGCACCAGAGTAGGAAAGACGATGCCATTTGTGATGCCACTGCTCATGCACCCAAAAAAACATATAGTCATAATTTCACCCCTTGATGCTCTTGAGATTGATCAGGTGTGTAAAGAAGCACTTACAATGATTGTTTCTGACATTATCTAGGCTCAAAGATTTCAAAACCTAAAGCTTACAACCATTGTAGTGAATGGAAGGATCTGGAACTCAAAGCTACTGAAGGTTAGTACCATATATGAGCACCAAACATGATTGTGCTCAGTTCAAGGCAGGAACTCAAACAGCAAGAGCACCAGATAATATTGACTTCCCCTGAGATGTGCCTTCAGCACTCTGAATTTCAGGAAGTCCTGACTGGCCCTAAATTCACCAGCCATATATCTGCCATTGTCATTGATAAAGTACATTGTATCTCCCAGTGGGGAGACAAGTTTCATGAGGAGTATTCAAGGCTTGGCACACTATGAGCATTTGTGCCAAGCCATGTCCCAGTTCTTGTTGCATCAGCCACCATGCCACCTCATGTTCTGAAGCAGGTCTGCACCACAATGCATATTGACATTGAAACATCACACTACCTCAATCTCAGTGTCAACCAGCCAAATATCACCTGGGAGGTTAGACATATGAAAGTGGGGAAGAGCAACCTTGAATCCCTTCAGCTCATCCTCCCGAAGAAGTTTGGGGGTTGAGGGAATGAAATTGACTTCATGCAAACATTGGTCTTTGATGACAATCTCAATATCTTGATGTCAGCTTGTCAGTGGATGCAAGACAACATCTCACCTGACTTACACGACAAGGTGGCTGTGTTCCACTCATGACATAGTCCACAAGCCAAGGACATAGTCTTGAAACAGTTTGCACAGGGCAAGATTAAGGTCTTGTTCACAACAGAGGCTGTGGGAATGGCGAGCATACACATAGTACCCATATCTGTTTGTCTCACTAATGTCTGAGCCAGGGATGTGATTTACCACATATCAAGCTGGTGGTACAGTTCATGGTACCTGCTTCATTGTCAATTTGGATGCAGTGAGCCAGACAAGCTGGTCACTCACCTACATTGCAGGCTTGCACAGTTTTGCTTGTCCAGCCAATGGTCTTTCAGCAAAAGGTAATAAATGAGTCTGGGCATGCTGGTGGTCAGCCTGACTATGTGAAGAGTGTAGAGGGAGGTCTCCATACCTGATTGGAAGCTAAGATATGTCATAGGGACATCGCAGATGAGTACTTTGTGAGTGTTGTGGCACAAAAGTGTGGGTTCCAGAGTTTGTGTTTGTGTGTTCATGCTAAGTGCTAACCCTGCAGTGTACAGCACCTACATGAGCTTGTTGCAACAACTGCACTCACCAGACACTGCCAGCATGCCCATCAATGCCAGCTCCCCCTCCAGTAACAATTCAGTTCATTTTTGAGTCACCCAGCAAGAGTCCATCTTGAAATGGCAAACAAACAATGGTCCCTTCATCGGAGGGACCAGTCCTGACAACACAACACAACACCCATCTCAGAGAAGTGAAAAAACAACTCATTCAATGGCACTACAACACATGGCTCGCCCTCTATGCTAATGCAGTCCCTTTCAGTCCCTCACCTTTTCTCCCTGATTCTATACTTGACAAGATTGCCTCCAAATGCTACTGGGACACTGATGCCTTGATTGGCATCATATGGAGTCAGCAATGGGCAAAAAAACATGGCGAAGAGCTTTTACAGGTCCTCCGCACCCTTGATGACAGGTGCAACACTGAGAGGAAGGCTACACAATCCAAACAAGCAAATGCAAAGGAGATTAGGCCCTGCAAGTGTGCAGAGAAGCAAGTGCAACCCAAGCCATCTTGCCTGCCCACATATCATTCCAATATATCTGTTCTCAGTCCCACCATCACTGAGAACATTTTTGCTGCCATCCAACTGGTTCTTCTACCAATGCCACCATCTCAGCCTCACAACAATGCCCCACCACTGCTTAACCCCACCCCCTAATCATGCAACATTGCCATCTCATTCCAGAATGGCCCTCTTCAGCTGCACAATGTCACTGCTGCCCCATCATCACTTCCCCCTACTCCCTGGTCATGTGAGATTGCCACCCTGTATCCAATCCTTCACCCCATCCCCCAATCACACAACATTGCTACCTCATTCCAGAGCAGCCCTCTTCAGCCACACAACGTCACCACTACCCCACCATCGCTTCCCCCCACTTCCCAGTCACACAAGATTGCTACCCCATACCCGATCAGACCTCTTCAGCTGCATGGCATCACCACCTTGTATCCACTGCTTCCCCCCACTCCCCAGTCACACAAGATTGCTGCCTTGTACCTGATCAGTCCTACCTTCACCTCCCCTCATTATCTTCCCCCACCCTATTCAACACCTTCTGCCATGCCCAGTTTGCAGCAACCAGCACACAGCTGGCCTGTGCTGTCTCCTGTTCATACACCCGGGTGGACATGGTGGCCCCCGCCTTGTTTCCCTTCAACAGCACCACCCTCACATGGACAAATGGTGGTGCCATTTTCTCACAACACAAGCAGTGAGAGGTAAGTCCTTTGCCCCCCTTATAATTACACATGTCATGCCAACTTGCTCACATCAGGAATATTAGTTACATCAGGTTTTAGCACTATTCATGCAGCTGTGTATTTGTGGTAGATGTGTTCCACTCCTCTGCTGTCAAGCGCTCAAATGCATGATTGTTCCACCAGTTCTGGAATGTACCAAGCCATTCAAGATTCACTGCTCCATTAGCAATAAAATCTTTTGCTTCCATCTTTGGCCCTCCTCTTAGCCTTCTTCCAGACATATACACATGTATATTTGACTTGATATAGTGTTCAGTGAGTTTTGTGATGTCTCCCTCCTTTGATAGGACACTATGGTGAGCACCACATGTTAGGATTTTGAACTCACTTTCCATGTGATGCTGTAATGAGTGGAGTGTTGGAATGGCTGGTGAGACTTTATGTAGATAGTTCCATGTTGCTCCAGGCCCAAATGAGTGGTATGTAACCTAGAGTCATCAGTTAGCATAATAGATGGGGTCATACTATGTCTTTACCTTGATATCCCCTATGTTTTGCTCCTGTCCTTGGTCAATAGGAGTCCATCCACCAGGCTTTCCAGACCTATTCATCAACCAACAATATTTATGAACATAATTCCTAGTATGCAATTTATTAGCCCTTGTTAACAAGATCATAGATTGTGTCACTTACTTTACATCATCTAGCCATTCCTGCTTCAATCCTTGCAGAAGATCCAGTACCTCAATGGTATACTTTGAGTTTCCATCTCCTGCAAACCAAAATAAAAGAGTGGATAGCATGTCCTCCATTTGTCCAACATCCCCACACTTTATGGCTGTGGACAACTCAATATAGCTGAGCATATCATCATTGAACATGGTCCACTATGACAAAACTGCATCCTGTTCCTCTTCAGGAAGATGCTGTAGTTTTTCAAAACCATGTCAGGATGCTTGCTGATCAATGAGCTTCACAGCCAGTGAATGCAGCTCACCAGGAGACTTGATAGCCAAGTCAGTAAATGACTGCTTCTCAGCCACCACAAGCCATGTAGCTCAGATGTGAGCCTCTGCAATGTGGTGAAGTGCTTCATCTAAATGATGCCAAAATAGGCCCTTGGTTTCAGTCTTCTAAAGCTCTTTGCACTGAAGGATGTCAAATGCTTGCTGAAGGGATCCAGTAATAGAGAAAAGCCCAAGATACTGTTTGTGAAGTGGATTGGCAAAAGCCATGATCAGATGGAACCAATGAAAGATGGGGATCAGGCAGGTAGTCCATGCAATCAAAAGAGTTGTAGTCCTCATAGCGATATCGGAATAATCCACAGAGTCACTCAACTGTCATCTGGTCTCCAATCCAACCTATAAGCCTTTCCAGTCCTATCTTCTTCATCTCTTCTTCACTATAGATACCAAGTTGATGATAAAACTCTGCCATGACCCTATCATTGCCTTCATAGCTGGCCTCCTCAATGTCAACAGTGTGTAGTATATGCTGCTTGACAATGTTATTTGGACTGCATGGGAGTATGTTGACTGTGGGAGGAGGCTGGAAGGATGCTTCATCATGAGACTTGTAGTCAGCAAATTCAGGGGTGTGTGGAGGAGGATCTGAAGGACATGATAGATATATTGCCTCTTGATTCAGAGATGAGCAGCTTCATCACCAAACAACAAGTCTTCAAAAGGAAAAGGTTCTTGACACCCTTTAGCACAGTGAGCATGAAAAGAACAATTGATGCCAGGGGGCAAGGCTGCTTCAGGGGGGAGTAGCCAGACAGTTGCAGCACAGCCACTGATGATATGACTTTGATTGTGAAGGCATTGGGAGAAGACACACATGGGGATATTGACATTGTTATGGGATATGATCCATGGAAGATGTTGGATCTCCTGTTTAACCAAATCCATGGCTGACTGTGACAGTGTGCCATATGCATTCACTGTCCACTTGTGGCTCATGACAAGCCCAAGTGCATCAAGTGCATCAAATGCACAGGCAGAGAGACCACAGGCCTTGAGATAAATGGCCCATAGTTTGGCAACACAATTGTGGTGATGTGAGCATGTGTACTGAGCATGAGATAGCTGATGAAGAATCACCTGGGGTCATGTATCAGTGTTCATCAGACTGGAGAGACAACAGACAAGTGATTCATACCATGTCAGGACTCTTGTGAGTGTTGTGCAACCATTGGTTATTGCTGTATGACATCTGTTCAACAACTCTCCAGGCTGTCAGGCATTGAGTCTTGAGTGTTGATGTGAAAGCTTTGAAGTTGAATGAGGTAAGGTGGGTCTCGGAGAGCTCAGAGGGCAGCGAGGCAAACAGGGGTGCCGCACACCCCATTTCTCGCTCCATAAGCTGAAGAACAGAGTCGATAGCAAAGATCTGCATTGCTTGACGTGCACCGGCTGGACGTGGACCCTTATTCTTGTTGCGGGGAGGCTTGTACCAGTGTGCGAGAATGTTGGGTAGTTCCTCGCTGAGCAAAAGGCCTGCGCGCGCATATCGGACACGGTCGTTGGCTGTACAGCTCTCGTCACCCCAACTGAGAGCATCAAGGAAGAGTGACAAGGTCATGTTTTCCTTCTGGATGGCATCAAGAATGCGCAGGACCTTCGATAGGATGTCCTGGCCTTGCAGTGCGGCCTTCTTGCGGCGAGTTTGCTCGAGCTGTATGGGTGGGTGTGGCTCATCCGGTTCGTCGGGAGGAGGCAGAGGGTAGTCTGGTGTAGTGCTGGCCAATAGACGGCCCACGCAGGAGCAATCAGGCTCGCACTCACCATCCTCGAGTGATTCAAGCTGGCGCCACAAGTTGTCGTCGTCGCTACGACCGGGTGACGACCGGCCCGGACTGGACCTACCCCCTTCTCTATCAAATGCACCAGACGTTCTAGGGCACACCGCGCGACTGAACCCAAAATGGATTTTGAACCCCGTCCTGACAGGTGGCGTGACAGGTAAGGAGCGCGCGTGCCCTAGAACGTTGGGAACGAGACTACAACATAAGCTGCAACACGGATAGAATTTCTAGATTACATAACCCACCGGCAATCGGTTGCGAGGAAGAACATACGACGTAGCGCATACGGATCCTACTACAAATAAATATTACAAACGTGTGTGGTCGCGAGTCTTCCCGTTGTACTCGCCCTATCTTCTGTCCTGCGTGCACTCTGCTGGAATGACCTATCCTAACGAATACGAGTAATCTCAATCAATGCCTAGTACCCAACGAACTTCTTGACGAGTCTTCGGGCCCTGCCCTCGACGCGCTCCGTGCACAGGCCTTCGATCATCCCATCTAACTTTGCTCCCGTCGTGTCGTTCGTGCCGGGAATGGAGACGAAACGTGCCTGGATGTCACTGTGACGCGAGGCGGTGTCAACGCGGCACTGCCAGGCGACTCGTTCATCGTCGCAGCCCTGTAGTACGACGATCACGGGGCAACTCTGTCCACCAGCAGCGTCGTAGAACCTCTTCAGCGCGTCAACGTCCGTCGGCGAGAGGCGGTTATCGACCAAAGGGGACGAGTAGAAGACAAGCAGGCCCACGCCCTTTTGATTTTTTTTTATGCTCTCCAAGGAATCCTTGTCCACCCAAAGAAACTCGTACTGCCTATTGCCTATCTTGGTTGTGCATTTTTCCCAGCCAGCGGAAGTCCCCGGTAAGAACGTCATGGTGGAGGGACTAAAGACGGTCACCTTCAATGGGATCCTGGCATTTTCCAGACTGCCGGTAGAAACCACCCGGTGAAAGGCGTTGCGGAAATGAGGCATGACCCGCGATAGAAACGATGAGTCGGCTTTCCAGCCCGGGAGCCCGGAATACTTAGCAACGAGGTCTAACAGCAGCTTCTGTGACTCTGAGCGCCGCTGCTGTATGGCATGATCCTCGGCGTAGAGTGTGGTCACGCATGCATGTTCATCGAACCGCATTCCGTTCCGCCGTAGCTCCGCTTCGTTTTTAGTCCACCACATCTCCATCCTGCCTCGCTCGTGCTCCAGGCCAGTCACGGCCAGCGCGACAGGCACCTTTTTCCGACAGACCGTGACGTAGAATAGGGTATAATTGCGTTTGAGTGCTTTAGTGAGTCGGCTGCCGCGGATACAGTAGATGATGAGGTTGATGCCCCCCGAATGCGCCAATTTCTGCATCAATTCTCTCAGATTGTTTTCCGCTTCTTCGGCAGGTACCGTCCCTTCGGATCCTTCATCCAGTCCCAAAGTGTCCCAGAGGTTGCACGACATGTCGCCCATAGTGATCAGATGCCGTTGGTGACGGAAAGTACACCCGAGGGCACTATTGGAGGTACGTGCAACTTCCCGATCTGCGATCAGGTTTATGATGGATGATTTTCCAACGCCAGTTTCACCGAAGATCACAATATTCGGTACAGTCTATGCAGAAATCGCTCAGTCTTGAGAGAGATAAAGGACATTCAATCTTACCTGGATGGTGGGGGGAAGTGTGTCTCCCCTGTCTTCAAGGACACTCTCCCCGATAGCCTCGAGAGAGCCCTTTGCGTTCAGAGTATGGGTTTGGCGACGTCTATTGAATAGGTTGCCAAATGAACCGCCCTTCTTTTCAGGTTGGACAAGTCCAGTATGAGGTGGTATGAGTTCCTAACCAGAAGACATTTAGGCCCGGAACGGAGTACGGCCTATTCAACTTACTTTTTTGATTAAACTGTACTCACTGAAGGGACGTGTGGAACCCAAGCCCACAGAACTCCTCCCTCCACTATCCGTGGGGGTGTACAGCGAATTATTGTTTTCATCGCTGCCGCGAACTGGGTCATCAGGTCGCCCTTCTAGGGGTTGCATTCCAAGACTGTCTGGGTTATCCGGGTGCGCATGCGGAGGATAATCTACGGGTTTCTAAGTAGAAAACACTCAGTCCCAGAACGGAATGTGAAGCATTCAACTTACCCGTTCGGCGACTGGATTGTTCTCATTGGAGGGAAGCGCGTGATCCGAGCCCGCAGACTCGGAGTCATTTCCTCCACTATCTGGGGAGGTGGACAATGGGCCACCGTTACAAGGAACTGGATCATGAGGTTGCGATTCCACGTTCGGGTCTTTGAAACTGTCTGGGTTATCCGGCTGTGCATGCGAAGAAGAATTTACGAATCAGAAAACACTCAGTCCCAGAACGGAATACGGACGGTGCCACTTACCCGTCCGACGACTGGATTGTTCTCATTGAAAAGATGTGCACGATCCGAGCCAGAAGAACCACTCCCTCCACTATCCGCGACGGTTACGGTGGACTCGGACAATGGTACATCGTTTTCATCGTTACCAGGTTCATCAGGTCGCGCTCCCGACTGCTGCTTTCCGGAACTGTCGGAGTTATCCTGGTGTACGGATTTCTAAGTAGAAAACGCTTAGACCCTGAACAAAGTACGGACCGTTCGACTTACCTGTCCCCCGACTAGAGTGGGCTCACTGGAGGGGCATGCGAGGTCCGAGCCCGCACAGCCACTATCATCGGTGGTGGACAGTTGGTCATTGATTTCATCGCTAGCAGGAATTGCATGATGAGGTTGCGCTTCCAGTTGCTGGCCTTCAAGACTCTCTGGCTTATCCGGGAGCGGATGCGGAGTAGGAGAATTGACGGGTTTCTAAGCAGAAAACACTTAGTCCCAGAACGGAATATGGACCGCTCAACTTACCTGTTCGCCAACTGGAGTGTTCTCACTGGAGGGATGTGCCCCATCTGAGACCGCAGAACCACTCCTTCCACCACTCACGTAGGTGAAAATTTGGCCGACACCGTTCCAAATATGGTCGCCGAGAGAACGTGAGCGCTGATTTTCAGGTGTGCCTGTGGCACCTAAGGGGGGAACCGAAATATGAGAATGTACAGACTCCTATGAAGAAAACAGTCAGCCGTGGATGGGAATAAAGTGCCATTTGACCTTACTGTGTCTAGCTTCGAAGCGGTGGATCTTTTGGGTCCAGTGCTTGCAGCACCACTCTGCGCACCACCTGCACCTTGGACTCGGGCTGCGACCTTATCAGAGTGCGCATTGTACGCTCCGGGTGGATTCTGAAGCCAGGTTTCAGGACGTCCTGGCGTACATGTACATTGAAGACATACATGTGTCTCGACGTCCTGCGAGTGTAGCACGCCCAGGTCAAATGTCGCCGGCGGATAGGCTGTTGTGCTACTTACCGTTCCCCCTGGCTCGACAGGGCAGTCATCGTTGGATTTGGGGCGACTTGTGGCGTTTTCTTGCATCGTAACACTTGAAGAACGGTTCCGTTGGATAGTATACTGGCTCCCCACCGTCTCTGGATGTTGGTCGATATGAATGTTCGGTGACCTGGGCGAATTTGGTCTTCCGAATATGCGGTGCACAGAACCCAGTGGATCGCGATGAGACGTAATGGCCACTTTCTCGCATCAGTCACGGGGGACACAAATCCGGAAAGTAAACGAGACCCTAGTAGAACG
The DNA here is from genome assembly GCA_038091275.1 of Tylopilus subfusipes. Taxonomy (NCBI): domain Eukaryota; kingdom Fungi; phylum Basidiomycota; class Agaricomycetes; order Boletales; family Boletaceae; genus Tylopilus; species Tylopilus subfusipes. The sequence continues at coordinate 24,159 of JBBPOB010000102.1, forward strand.
GAATTCAGGTGGGTTAGACTATTAAATTGATGCTTGGCACGAAGCATACACAACCAATCCAACGTCGGTGGGTAGCAAACATGCGTGGGTAGTTCGGATTCGGAGTGGAAGCGAATCCCTCGAACGTCCGCGGACACGCACAGATCGTGAACTTCGGGTGTAAATTAGTGGTACAATCTTGGGCCCTTGCAAAGTTAAGTTTAATAAAAAATGCAGAGACCACAAGGCCGCTGACACATTATTGGTGAAACCTTGGCCGAGTCCCTTCTAACGTGCGTAATCAGAGTGGCAGAGATACGAGGATTCCCCGAACGGGCCGATGGCGCAGCAGAGAGGCACTGAGTGTCTTCTGTGATGATCAAAATGAATAAGACATCATGCATCAGGTTGCGCCATGTCGAAGACGATCTGTTTGAGATGAGCTGTCGTTTCCCGATCTTCGTGTTTTCAGCGTCGTCAGTCAGGTAAATTGGTGTGAGCAGGGACCACTGAGACTCCTCACAGAGCTTTTCAACATCACCACACATCCAAGTCCAAGTCACCCAGGCTGCTCGATCGACAGGAAAATTGTTGAGTCCCTGAAGAAAACAAGGTTTGAGTAAACATGTAGAGACCACAAGGCCGTTGATACATTGATCAATGAAGCCTGGCCTCTCTGAAAACATGCGTAGCCGGAGTGGTGTTGACGTGTTGTCCTAATCCTGTATGAGGCACTGGTACGTAGATGGCAGGTTGGATATGATCGCAATCGCCGGAGAATGCCGATCTCACCCACACTCTGGCATGGGCAAAACGAAATGAGGCTTGCCGCATGCCGCATCAGCTCTGAAAGTGCCACAACAAAAGTTCGTCAAAGAAGCAACGACAGCAAGACAATGATGCCGCCGCCGGCACATCCCAAGCTCTGAAATACCCTCACCTTGCCGACTTGTTGCGAATTCGAGTCATAGTGACTTGGAAGGTGGGTCCCCACAAAGTTAAAATTAAGCATGCAGACGACCACGAGGCCGGTGAACGCCATTAATTATAACCTGACTCCTCTCAGAATCAGCATGGAGAGCATACCCGAAAGAAGCATGATGCCGAACCCGATCTCCAAGTTGCTTTGCTTATCAGGCGCTCGGGAAATTTTCATACCGGGCATTTACCAGCGCTCAGGGTTTCATTCCGACGAAGTGGGCAAGTCCCTGAGGAAGGACTTCTGATCATGAAGACGTAGCGCCCGCCGAATTGCGGACCAGCCAGAACCCCAAACTTGCCATCGCAGCGACACACCGTAATCAAATTTCGCTCCATCGCACGGGCACACCCCAGGCAGCTTAAATCTGGTCCACTAACAGACACGATGAAGTTGGATTCCCGGAGGATAAACCCAAACTCCAGAACACGCCTCCCGCCCTTGTCTTTTCATCTCAGACGCCAGGTCAATTACCCTTGTCCAAAGATACGACATCATTCAATTGGCGACATGGACCGCCCTCGTCGTGATTCCGAGTCCTCTTTCTCTACGTGCGAGGAAAAGGCACCATCGTATGACTTTGCATGTGGTGCCGCCAGCGATATTGGTAGGCTCATAGATCGTCTGCGTCCTTTATTCCTGAAACAATATTGACGTTTTGGTACGCCAGTTGCGCCACTCAGACAAAAGGTGCAAGATTATGATTATGTGTACAATGGCGCACGACCTGGTAGGTGTGCTAGTGGAATTCTGGATAGCATTACCAACCAATATCTTTTCTCTAAGCAAACACCGGCTGCAGACCGAAAAACGTCGTCCTATTCGGAGAAACCGGTGCCGGAAAGAGTTCCGTCATCAACCTGTTGGCCGGACAGGACGTCGCGGAAACTTCCTCCGGCCTACAAGGCTGTACGTTAGCAGCGACAGAGCATTCATTTACCTTCCCTGGACGGACGGTAATCAGCATCTTTGATACCGTCGGGCTCGAGGAGCCGGAGATGGGTGTCAATACGTTCTTTGGCGCCATCAGAAAGGCTCACGAGCTCATTGAATCCCTGTATGGCACTGGCGGCATCGATCTCCTCGTCTTTTGCATCCGCGCTGGGAGGATCACTGCCGCAATGCAGCGGAACTATCGCTTGTTTTTCGATGTTCTGTGTGGCGGCGAGGTACCCCTTGCACTAGTCGTCACGAACCTGGAACAGGAGAGGGTCATGGAAGACTGGTGGACCAAGAATGTAGCGACGTTTGAGCATTATGGCGTCCACTCTGTTGCGCACGCGTGCATAACTGCACTCCCCGCTGACACAGACGGGTACGCCTACAAACGAGCAGAGTCGCAGAAAGCTCTTCGGAGCATGCTGCTTGACGCCCTAGGTAACACCAACTCTCCTTACGTTCAGGAACAACAGGGCTGGTTGGTCACCGTCGTCAACCAGTTGCGATCGTTTGTGACAAAGAAGTCAAGGTCTCTCAAGAAGAAAGACTTGATGAAGAAGCTTGAAACCGAGTGCCTGCTTAATCGCAGTGATGCTGAAAAGTTGGCGGAGTTGCTTGCCAAAAGTGCCACCCGACGTAGAGTTGTAAAATGACAACCTAGCTTAAGTATTGTTCCAGCTTACTTACGACTCGACCTTTACATAACTTTAATACGATTCTGGCTGCGCATCAGGAAGAGATACTTACAGGCACATATGCAAATATGAGAGAGACGAACCAAACCTACTAGTGTGTTGAAATCGAGCAGAGGATGCCCGTCGTTCACGTTCCGGACCCACACGAGGGGGTCGGCCCGGACAAAGCGATATCTGAAATACAATTCTAGTGAGGCTGGAGTCAGCATTTAAGCTCCCAGGTCGATCACATCACGCCTCGATATCACTGTAGACTTGGAATGTTGTTACATTAGTTGGTTAATATGAACCTTTCGTTCCTTAAGTAGTAAGGTAGTGACACAGTAGTCTAGTGGATGGTATTGTCGTTGGCATTGACAGTGCTAATGGGGATCGGTGATGGCCCACAATCAATGATAGATGATCGATGAGGGTAAGGGCTGGGGTGATAGCGACGGCGTACGAGTGAGTGCGGGCATAGGAATATGCGTGAGCGAGAACGGGTGAGTGCACACGCAAGCGAGCACTATGCTCCATGGTGCCGAGTTGACTAAGCTGCATCACATTCTCAAGGAGCGAGTCCTGAGCATGATGTCGTCGCAGAGTGTGGGGAGAGATAGGAGATATTGAAGGAACTCACTAATCGGACCATCCCATGAGGTAGTATGCCACGTCAGGAAAAGGGGGGTGCACCACCTCGATGGTTTGCTAGTGCGCAAGTCAGCATGGTACACAAGAAAGCGAAAAGGAAAAGCACAATGTCAGACCAATTGGGCATGAACCGATCCATCGTCAGAAGTGCTAGTGAACACTCAGGCTAGGATTGTAGACTGGGGTTTGGTGCCCCACTCGCACGTTCATGTCCACCGGGCTGGATTTCAAACTAGTAGTAGATGTCGATGACAAATTTTTCCAATCGTCTTCCATTTCATTGTCGTGGGACTCGGAAGATAGTAACAAAGAAGACAGAAGGCAAATGGATGGATCAATGACAAATTTGCTGTGGATTGAGCTGGCTCAGATGGAGAGCGCGACATTGAAGTGGGACAATTTGGTCCCGAGGGCGGAAAGCGAGGAGGGGGTGCTCAAACAACGCGTCGGACCCCGGGGCCCTGCAAAGTTAAGTTGAATCAAACATGCAGAGACACATGGCCGCAGATATGTCATTGACAAACCTTGGCCGCGAGGCGTCCCTGCAAACGTGCATAGTCCGAGTGGCACAGAAATGATATTCCTTCTAATCATGAACTGACAGCGCAGTGGAAAGGCTCTGGGTGTTTTCCGTAACGATCAATGGATATGTATACTGCCATTTCCCCGTCTTCGTGTCATCGATCATGATGAGGCAAAGCCTGAACAAGTAGTCGCTCCACTGTATCATAACACAGATTGCTTTGAATCCCTGCAAGGTTAGATTAAAACATGCGGAGACCACACGATTATTGATACAGAACCTTATGTGTTCGAAAATGCATGTCGTCAAAAGTGGCAGGGCTCGTGGCGTCCTTGCGAGTTGGCACCTCGATTGAACTACGCTAACCAAAAATGGCTCCTGCGGATCCCTACGGGTATTTGCATGCTTGATCAACAGGCAGCTCTGTTACCGGTTACCGGCACTCAGGGGTTCATTTCAATGAGGCGAGCTGTGTAGTCCCTGAGTAAGGGTTTCTGAAAATGTAGTGTCTGGCCACATACGAGCCGGCCCGCCCAGAACCTAAGCGTGCCAACATAGAAGTTTGCTCCACCCCACTGGCATGAGCACACTCGGGCCTCAGACTGTCCGAAGCCGGCCTTCCGGCAGCCGCGATAGTTAAAATATACCCACGAAGGATTGACCCAGCCCCCCGAACACGCCCCTTGTCCTTAGTCTTACTATCGTCTTTTGCATAGCTCACACACCAGTGTCAATTGCTTTCGTCCAAAGATACGTCGTTCAATTGGGGCCATGGATCACGTCCCTCGTCGTCGTGCTTCTGAGTCCTCGAGCTCCTTCTATACGTTGGAGGAAATGGCACCATCGTATGAGGTTGTATGCAGTACTGCCGGCAACAAGGGTAAGTTAGTCAATCGTCCGCACGTTTGGGCCTCAATTGCTAAAGATATGCCAGGCTTGCGACACAAAGAAAAAACGCAAGATCTCGTGTACAATGGTGCGAGACCTGGTAGGTGTGCCAGTGGAATTCTGGATAGCATTGCCAACCAATATCTGTTTTCTCAGCCGATACCGGCTGTAGACCGAAAAACGTCGTCCTATTCGGAGAAACCGGTGCCGGAAAGAGCTCCGTCATCAACTTGTTGGCCGGACAGGACGTCGCGGAAACTTCTTCTGGCTTACAAGCCTGTACGCTGGCAGCGAGAGAGTATTCATTTACCTTCCCAGGGCAAATGGTGTTCAGTGTCTTTGACACCGTCGGGCTAGAGGAGCCGGAGATGGGTGTCAACACGTTCTTTGGCGCCATCAAGAAGGCCTACGAACTCATCGAATTACTTCACAGCACTGGCGGCATCGATCTCCTCATCTTATGTGTCCGCGCCGGCAGGATCACCGCCGCGATGCAGCGGAACTATCGCTTGTTTTTCAATGTCCTGTGTGGCTGTCAGGTACCCCTCGCAATCGTCGTCACGCACCTCGAGCTGGAAAAGGTCATGGAGAGCTGGTGGACCAACAACGTGTCGACGTTCCGAACTTATGACATTCACTCTGTTGCGCATGCGTGCGTCACTGCGCTCCCGGCTGATGCAGACGGGTACGCCAACAAACGAGCAGAGTCGCAGAAAGCTCTTCGGAGCATGCTGCTTGACGCCCTAGGAAACACCAACTCTCCTTACGTGCAGGAAAAACAGGGCTGGTTGGTCATTATCGCCAACCAATTGCGGTCGTTGGTGACGAAGAGTTCGAAGTCTCTCAGAAGGAGGAACTTGAGGAGGAGGCTTGAAACGGAGTGCATGTTTACTCCTAGTGATGCTGAAAAGTTGGCGGGGTTGCTCGTTACTCGTACTAAAGGTGGTAAACGACCATCAACGTAGCGCGGCAGGCAAGCTTCGTAGTGTTGTTTACTTACGACTCGATCGACTTTTACACTCTGGCCTTGCATGTGCGCATCGACGCACTTGGTAGTCTGCATTGAACTCGCGAAAGACGAACGAAACCAAGTTGAAAGCGTCGTTAGGTAAGCACGAATGCAAAGCCGGTAGTTCGCGCATGAAATATGTATGTACGAGTCTCGAAGATTTGCCTTGGTAAGACGAACACAACAGAGACTGTCTAAACCATGTCCAGCTTCAGCGCATCCCTCGAGAAACCCGGGTATCCTTGCTCGATCTCTGCCATGATTTCCTGCTTATACGCCGCGAGTCCCCCAGCGTAGTGGTACGCCTCACGCCTCTTTCCCGGGATATTAGCACCCACATACCAACTGTCCGCTTGCGGAAACAACGTAGTATTGCACAATGCATCGATACGTTTCTTGAACTGCGATGCGACGTGAGTCGTTGGGGTGAACTTGGTAACGCAGTGTTCGCGCAGGTACGCGATCGTTTGGACGATCCATTCGCCTTGAACGTGCGCACAGGTCGGTCCGTTGGCCGGAGTCGGTCCCTGTGGACCGCACGCGAAGAACAGATTCGGAAAGTTGTCGATCGTCAAACCGAGACTACACACGAGATATAGGTAAGCATCAGTCATGGACGGTACAGCGGTATACTTACTATGTCATCACACCATCCCTCCAGTGATCTTGGATCGTCTCGCCGTCTAAGCCACGTAGATCAATGTCATTGAACCCCCCGACGTGGCCGTCAAACCCTGTTCACGACGGCCCTTCAGCTCATCTGTCACCACGATTCACCCTTGCGCACCTGTCGCGAAGACGAGCACATCTAACTCGTGCTCCCTGTTCATTGTCTTCACTCCATTCTCATTTATTTCCAGAATCGGCGTCGTTTTGAGATCGACCAAGTCAACATTGTCTTGGTTGAATATCTCGTAGTAATTTTCCTCCATGGACTGGCGTTTGGCAGCGAGAGGGTGGGGTGGTGCCGCTGGCGCTAACAATTCGCGTTTTGCAGGGTCTTTGATACGTTCGCTCACTTTCCTCCTCCAGAATGCATAAGCCACCTCGTTGCTGGCTCTGTCAGTCAGGAGGTCCTGATAATTGCTTACTGACATGATCAGGTTAGAAAAACATATATTTGCGGGGCCAGAACGCACTCGAGAAGTTGAACCCTCCCCAGTCCCACAGCCTCTCAAAATTCGCCTCCCGTTCCTGCTCACTGTCACC
>JBBPOB010000103.1:0-31008 GCA_038091275.1 Tylopilus subfusipes
CTGTGCACAGACCATCTATCTAATAAGGGAATATCCTATTAAGGAATAAACCCTGCTACACTGGTGGTTCCCACGAACCATATATGTAAAGTAAAAGATAAGCATGAGTCATTGGCAACACGTACCCGCGATAGGCGGAGCCAATGAGAAACAAGAGATACACGTTATGACGAATGTGTAGTGTTCCCTCCAATGGGAACAGCATAACATATCTGCCTTGAGGCGCTGCAGATAAGCCTCGAGGTGCTGCACAAACCATGAGGCACTGCGGAGATCTAAAGATGTACTACAGAGTGAGTATGGATATACTCCACAGTAAACACGAGGTCAGACTCTGTATGATAGTCCAGATATGGATAGATTGAGGTACCGGCCTCTATTGGAGATAGGGCGTTGACATGGTGTCCTCAGAGTTCCTGTATGTCTCGGTATGGTTATAGTATTCACATGATCGTGGGAAGATCACGTGATCTCTGCTTTGTCAGCAGGAATGTAGTCTTCAGTGCAGGTCGAAGTCTGAAGGTGTAGCCTGCACTGGCATGCTCACGACAAGGCGTGGTCGAAGAGCAAACAATAGAACAAGTAATGACATCTAGGACTGGCACCTAGGATGTCGCATAATGCAGATATCGATAAAGGCTTCTCTTTAGGCGAAGCTAGTAATCTTGGAGTGCCATTGGAGTAGTGACTCTGTCGAATAGTGATTGCTATGAGGGCATTAGGATTCCCTCCGCTAGTTAGCGAAGTGTTTCGTAACAAATCACTGTCCTCTCACCACTATTATATAAACTCCAACTTCCTAAAACATGGAAGATCCACCCTGTTTTCCATGCATCCCTTCTATTCCTGTACAAAGAAAATGCTGTCCACAGGAAGAACTTCCCAATGCCACCCCCTGATCTTATTACAGAGGAAGAAGAATTTGAAATCAAACAGATCCTTGTCCACAAAGGAATGCTGTCATCTCACTACTTTCTGATAAGGTGGAAGGGATATACCACAGAGAAAGACTCATGGCTCAAAGAACCCAAGCTCAAACATGCCAAAACACTTCTTAGTACATATAAAAAGGCTCATCCCCAAGCTTTCCCTTCAACAGCCACTTCCATCCAAGTTGTGTGAATCGCTATACCTGATATGGTTTTCACTATCCTCCCAAGTCTAGCTTAACCCATATCTTGGCTTAGCTTCACTTATAGGGAAATCCCCTATGATTCATCGTATGTTCCAGCGTAGGCAACACCTTCAGGCTTTGCCCTACGCTGATGACTAGTTATCTCTCCGCTCACTCGACCGCGCCATGTCGTGAGCATGCCGATGCAGACATATACATTCAGACTTCATTCTGCATCGTTGACCAGCACGTGACCTGAAGTCACATTGCCTTTATTCATGCCAGCTGACTAAGCAGAGATCACGTGACCTTCCCACAGTCACGCTCTTACCATATCGAGACATACAGGAACACCGAGGACACCGCTCACCCTAAGCCCTATATCCAATAGGCAGGTACCTCACTCTATCCATATCCGGACTATCGTACAATGTCCGACCTCGTGGTAACTGCGGACTATGTCCATATCCTCTCTGCAGTCCATCTATAGATCTCTGCAGCGCATCGTGTTAGCGCGCGCCTTTACCTCGAGGCATTCCACAGCACCTCGAGGTTTCTTTATGCTTTATCCATGCTTTCTAATTCGTCAGGACTTGTACATGTTCACCGTCGGTTCCATGTCAACTCCAACTCTGACTCGTCCTGACTCATGCTTATCGTTTATCTCTTTATATGGTTCGTGCAACTCACCAAGTGTAGCAGGGTTTATTCCTTAATAGGATATTCCCTTATTGGATACATGGTCTGTGCACGGTCTTAGTACAGTATATAAGACCGCCCTCTTTTGTAGTAGAGACCCAATTTGATTCTACGCTTTCATAGCGCATTCTCTTCCTGCTTGAATCCTAAATCGTATAACATCGGCTTAATACTCAACTAGACCTTGTCAGTCTATGTCTACACTTAGGCTTGATCAAGCTTTCTGGGAGAGATACGCCCACGCATATCAATACCTTGCTCAGATATTCCTAAAGTTTCTTTCTCTATCTCTTCACCTAGTTCATTTACTCAATTTTTCAAATGCCACTCAGATGCCAGCTTTGAGGTCGCCTAGCCAGGATGGGCCCATGATCCATTTATTAACACTATCTCCCCATACTCTCCATAGATGTCCCCTCTTATACCTATAGGCTCAGGAAAGACTTTTCTGATAAGGACATAATAAGGACCCTCAACATCCACATCCATGATGTGCACCTTGCAGTCCCTATTGAAGCCCATCTTGATATGGGCTCCCCACTGTACACTCTTTACCAAGCATATTTCCAAATGTTCCACCTTAATAACATAATGCCATCGCTCTCCTGGTGATCTCCCATTACAAGCATACTTCATGACATCCAATGACAGTTGATTGCCAACCTCTCTATTGCCCTTCACCAGCTTGGAATAACAGAGTTCCTCCAGAATCTGAATAGATACCTCTTAGAAATTGCAGATAAAGCATGCACATATCCTCCTGTCATTGGTACTACTGGCACCACTACACAGTGTTACGAAACACTTCGCTAACTAGCGGAGGGAATCCTAATGCCCTCATAGCTTTGCTATTCGACAGAGTCACTACTCCAACGGCACTCCAAGATTACCAGCTTTGCCTAAAGAGAAGCTTTATCGACATCCGCATTATGCGACATCCTAGGTGCCAGTCCTAGATGTCATTACTTGTTATCATCGTCTGCTCATCGACCACGCCCTGTCGTGAGCATGCCGGTGCAGGCTACATCTTCAGACTTCGACCTGCACTGAAGACTACATTCCTGCTGACAAAGCAGAGATCACATGATCTTCCCATGATCACGTGAATACTATAACCATACCGAGACATACAGGAACTCCGAGGACTACCACACCAACGCCCTATCTCCAATAGAGGCCGGTACCTCAATCTACCTGTATCCAGACCATCGTACAGAGTCCGACCTTGTGTCTACTGCGGAATATCACCTTATTGGTTCTGCAGTACGTCTACAGATCTCCGCAGCGCCTCATGGTTTGCGCAGCACCTCGAGGCTTATCCGCAGCGCCTCAAGGCAGATACATTATGCTGTTCCCATTGGTTGGGACCATACACGTTCAACATATCATGTATCTCTTATTTCTCATTGGCTCCGCCTATTGCAGGTACATGTCGCCAATGACTCATGCTTATCTTTAGTTGCCATATATAGTTCGTGTGAGTTACCAGTGTAGCAGGGTTTATTCCTTAATAGGATATTCCCATATCGAGTACTGGTCTGTGCGTGGTCTTAGTACAGTATATAAGACTGCCCTCTTTGTAGTAGACACCCAATTTGATTCTATGCAGTAATAGCCTAACACGCTTTAACTGGTGCATTCTCTCTCTGCTTGACTCTAAGTCATATAACATTGGCTTAACGCTCGACTAGACCTTAACAGTCTAAGTCTTTGCTTGTCTTCGTCAAGCCTTCTGAGTTGAGATACACCTACGCATATCACACAGGCATCCTCCCCATCTGTGTCCTCCTCCCCTCTCAATAAATTAGACGTCCAAATGCTAAATAGAATAGAATGCAACCATGCACACCACCAAGCCATCCAAAGAGGGGACATTCCACTATCATTCACCCATCTATTATACCACCTTATATGTTTTTAGTGCCACCACCTTGGCCATATCTAAACTAAGTGCCTAGTATACCAATGCCCCCTATGCTTCAGATGGGCCCCTCATCACTCATAGGAAAATTGTCTACTTTGCTGCAGATCACCATGCTCCCCTTATCCCCCCATTATGTCATCCTTGTCTAGAAATATCAATTCCCCTAGAGCTTCTTGAACCCTCAGAAAAATACCACCTCCCCACTGACATCAAAGATACCCTCAGGTTCAGAACAACCAGTCCTGATCCCCTTCTCCCATCAGAAGCTATGACAATTATGATCTGATTGGTGACACAAACAATATGGGATCCCCTAACACAACCTATGAAGAACTGTAAATGCTCGTATGTCAGCAACTACAAGTATACCAGGGGGTAATGTTATGACTTGTCATAACCTATGCTTGCCCTTGCACCTTTGACTAGCATTTGTACTTACTTGTACAACTAGAAAACCACTGTTTCTCTTTTCAGGCTTCACTTTCACATGGTGGAAATCCCTTATTCCTAAATGGTCACTGATGTGGCACCACTTCCTTACCATTTATTATTGACTCAGATATTATACAATCTCTCTTCTTTTTACCATTGGCTTCTAAAATTGTATGACTTTCTGATTACTATAACTAGTCACTATTCTTACACCAGCTCTGGAGTACTGCAGATGACTCATTCCTCAATTACTACATACTTAAACCCATTGTCACATACCTTGTACTCCAGTTTAGTCTTCTTAACCATTAAACCCCATTACTCAGAAACCTGTAAAGTTCTTCAAACATCTAAGTGCTCTTGTGCTTAACATACTCAGCACTCTTGCTAGAAACACTCTAGGCAAGAATCCTCTCATTGGAGAAATACTCACAATAAACCCTCGAATCCTGGAGCTAAGGACATAGTGCCTTTTTGTGAGTGCCTCCCTTGAGCTTTAACCCTTGAAGGAGTATCAAGTCTATGCTTGACCAATTGTCAAACATACATAATACTTTTAAGATAGCTATTATAACATGTGAAATATATTATTTTCATAACAATAACATTTCTACTTTCATAATAGCTTTACAGAACAATGAAAATAATAACTATGCATTGGATATTGACAGATAAACTGAAAACAATTATGGGCAAGATAAAAGGTAATATTTTAAATCCTGTTTTCTTAGCTTTACAATATCATGCTGAAGTTTAACTGGAGAGTAATTTGTAGACTACCAATAAATTAAAATATGTTGTTCACTGTAAAATGGTTTTCAACATTATTTATTTTCATTTACATTTACAATTATATTATGAGTGCCTCTAAACATTGGAAAAACTGATATGTAAGCCTGCTGGCTGACCTGTCACACATTCCATATACCCCGCTGTCACGCGCCGTTGTCACGTAGTCGTTCTTGTACCTGTACGTCGTCGTTGTCTCAACAGAGTGTGGTCCAGTTTTGTTGTCCGCCCTCTTCAGTGTTTCTCGCCGCTTGGCCACAGCGGGTTTCCAAACGACTGTGATATCGCGCTCTGATGATATTACATCAACAGAACATCACAGTAAAATTGCGCGCAGCGAGCTCGCCCTCACATCACATCGCATCACCCTTGCCAACGACATCCTCTACGCGTTTTCTCTTGCCGCCCATCGTCGTGTCACGTCACTATCGGCTTCAACAACCCCTTTTCAACTCAATAGCCTCGTATACGAGTAACTTCGAAAACCCCTTTGTTTTCAAACTCCGTCGTTCGTCCACACCGTTATGGTCAATATCTACATGCGAGAAAGCAGTAGTGGTGAATGGATCCATGCCTTGGAAATCCCGCTCAAGGATATTGAGAGGCTCTCTCTTCGGCCTCTCAAGTGGCTTCGCTTTGTTTCCTTTGCTGTTCTCGGTGCCAAAGGTCATCTCTTTGATGCTTCTGGACCTGATCGCAACATTGTCGACTATGAAACTGTCTCGTTCACCGACCTTGTTGAAGGGTATTATTTCGTCCCTGATGGTAATGTCCTCATGTCTCTAGTCATCATCTACTGACAAGGTATGCTCAAACAGGAGGCTACCATCTTGTTGACTCCAAAGGGCTAGCTGACTGCATCACCTCGTCTGCTCCCACGCTACGTCGCTCGACTTTTCGTCACAACGTTGCTCAGCGCGATGGCAATTGTTGTGATCACGGCATTTGCAGGGGATGAATGCCATGCTGCTCACATCATCCCACATTCCAAGGGTGATGAGGTATTGTTCTTGATTTTGTTTGCAATGTATACCTGGCGCTCATAAAATTTTTGCTAGTACATCCGCTTCGTTATTGAGGATCGTAGGAGTTTATATGAGGATCAGCAAGTCTACCTTCGAAGTGACCTTGATATCGATTCTCCTGAGAATGGAATGTTTCTAAGTCCCGGTCTTCATAGTCTATTTGGCGGGGGAGAGTGTGCATTTTTGAGGGTATGTGAATTGTCTTGGTTATTTCCTTCTGACATGAAGTGACTGCTTTTTCCTAGACTCCCAACTTCGCCCTAGAGCCTGCCGACATCCCAAGAGTGGAGACTGGCAACATACCCACTTCCCGTACAACATTCCAACACATTAAACCATGGAGTGGCCGGGTCGAAGTTCCACAGTGGGATGTTCGAGTCACCTGGTCTGTTCAGGATGCGCCTCCAAGCATATTCCTCGATTACGTGTATGGGATCGCTGTCATTAAACGTTGGGCCACCGCAGACATTCAGAATTTGCTAAACCACCACCACGAGGAGACCTATGCCAAGATTCTGCCCATCCCATCCTCTATCCCTGACGACGAAGACGAAGACGATGATGAATTGGATGACTCAACTGACATTGACTGTGTGTCATCAAGGGCCATACGTCAGCGTGGAATCCATCATAAGTCCAAGGATGAAGAACGGTGTCGGGCTATGGATACTGCCTTTGCTTTCTCTATGTTCTTCAGGGGTTACCCACCTGGAACAACCTTTGCTATGATACGTCAGAAACAGGAGGAAGAGGCCGAGATGCGTTCACGTCAAGTTGCTCAAGAGAAGGTTCAAGGGTGGTTGGAAACAGGTGAGTCGTTGCCACTGCCTCACGGGTTTGATAGCGATGGAGGATAATTATCTATTCGAAGCTAGGTCATGACACCAATTGAGGGTAATCTTGGTGGTGTGGAGATGTTTTGTTTCTTGCTCGATGGCTGTAGTAGTCCAAATATTGGTGTGAACGTGTATAATGTCTCGTGTCGTCATACAGAACTTGCCCTCGTGTCATTGAACTCGTTTTTCCCCCTCGCTACTTTTCTTCCGCATCCCTTCCTTTGACTATCGACGCGACTCAAGAAAGTCCATAAATTTGAGTTTCCGAACCTCTGAACCTCCGGTCATGGAGGTAAATGCGAGCGGTATACCGTAATCGAGAGATGACGGTTTCGCTTTCGCCCCGATGACTTCACGCTGTCTTGTATACATCTGTCTTTCTTAACCTTTGGTATGTCCTGGCCAGCTGGCGTGAGCGCAGGACTTCTTCAACTCAGTCGATCCGCCCTCTCGTAGTAAACGTTGAAATCATGGCTCACTGTTTTCAAGAGTGACAACAGAGCTGGATTTACAGCATAACACCCTACTGCTTCTCACTAAGCGTATCAGGCATGCATCTGTAACCGCAACACGTGGCGCAGAAATAAACGAGTCATAAAGCGTCTCATCAATGATCATAAATCGATATCCAAGCAAACCCCGACATATCCTTAACGGACCAAACATGCCGCCCTTCACCAAACAGAATCAACGATATAACCCAACACAGGTTTGTGCACCTTGGCCGCCGCAGTGCTATCCTTGAAGCGCCAAAAACTCTCTCGGATCGAGCGACTTGGGTCGCCGCTTTCCAGAGAGGCCCACGCTCGGAAAATCAGCATGTTCCCCATCACGGACGTAGCGTTCCGCAGGAATAGAGAATGCAGCCACTGCAGGTGCCTCTTCGATGCCCTCTACGGGTGTATAAAGCGCCGTCGATGTCGAATGTGAAGTCACCGACGAGATAGTGGACGTCCGCTTCGACGCGCGCTGTTTCTTTTTCATCGGAGCGGGAAGGTGCATCTCCGTATGTGGATACGGGATGGACTGGTGGACGAAGTGGTGCGTCGGGGGGTTCTGAACGTGAGAGGTATCCCCCCCGGCGGCGGAGAACGATGCAGAGGTGCGGGAACGAGAATCCGAGCCCGATCCGCTGAGTGCCCCCGAGGTCTTCTTCTTCTTCCGCGTGTACAGCTCCCCGCCTAGATCCGCATCGTCGGTGTCACCCGAGTATGACGCGTTGGAGCCATCCAAGTCGATATTCCGGCCGAGTCCGACCGGACCCGCCGGATGGTTTAGCCTGGTGGCCTGCGTGGAGACCATCGTCCCGCTCCCCTGGAATCCCTCAAACGAGTCCATGTCTGGGTGAGACGATCCACCGGCAGTGAGTGCCATGAGAGCCGCGGCCCTCTCCTGTGCCTTTCGTTCTTGTCTACGTGCTCTCCGCTCCGCTTTTCTCCGTGCCTCTTCCTCTGCTTCGAGCCGCTGCCGCTCGCTCTCGCGCTGTGCAGCTAGCACCGCATAGTGGTCGGGCGACGTCAGACGCTCGATGGTGCTCGCGTCGAGCGGGGCTGCGTCGGAATCGAGCGTGGACGACGAGTTGATGGCTAGCGCCCTCGCCCTCCTGCCGCCTGCACCTTGTGGATCATCATCATCCTCCTCCTTGTCAGAGAGGTAAATTGGCGGGCGACCGAAAAGCGTGTAACCGAAGAGCGTGAGAGAGAACTTGGGCCGTCGACGGTGCTTTGCTCTGCGGTGCGCAGCAGCGCCCAGATTAGAGTGGAGCGAGATACCGTCCGAGTCCGAGTCACGGAGCAGGTGCTCGAGGTCGTTGGATGACGAGGTGGGTCTGGCGCTGGCGGAAGTGGAACGCAGTGGATCGGAGGAGAGGCTTGTGTTTGCTGCGTTAGAAGGACTTGTCGATGTGGTGAAGCATGGGAGACACGAGGCGAACGCAGCACGAACGTTATCGGTGTAAGAAAAATTGACCATCGCCATCCTTGAGGACGTTCTTCTTTTCAAATGACTTGGGTGGTGGTCGAAGAGAAAAAAGAAATTGGACGAGTCTCAGGAAGGTGGGGAGAAAGTGGATGAGCGGCCTGCGCTGGAAGTGGACACGAGGCTGCGCTGCATGTCGTTTTATCAAACGTCTTGGTTGAACCGCAGCTGTGGGCAGTGCTGCCTAAAATTGATGGACCTGCTACGCCACTGTGTCCATGGCAGCTGAAAATGGGTCAACCACAACCATGTACATGCCGGCTCATGGCACCGGTCGTTTCACGAGGATTTTTGCTCGATGTGTAATTGGAATTCTACTGATAACTTTCAGAAAACGACATGAATTTCTTGGGGGTAAGGCGAAACGTAGTAACATTCCGCTCAGGATCCGAGATGGCCCGGGCCAGTACTACTTGGCTGTGTCCTCGGAGGTGGCAGTTCACCACAGGCACCGATCAAGCTTCAAGCTTCAAGCATGTGGATTATCTCACTGACTGAGTGACATGCGAGTTACTTTCCAGCGTGTAAAGCTAGCTGACTCGCAATACAATCGATGTGCCGTGGTCTCCACCTTTGGTCACTCGCGGGTCTAGGCTACTAGCGATATACTACTAACAGTGCGCGACCGTGATGGTAAGTCCTTCGTTTCTTTGTATCCAAATCGAACGGTTTAGACTAGCATCCAACTCGTCTCTCAAATAACCTGAGAGCATGGTGTGTCTCTGATCCGAACCGCTGCGTCAAGTTTAACAAACACCTGATTCTTTATCCAGGACATTGACATATGGGACTCCGCTTTCTGGGACCTCCTTGCAATTGTTGCTTGTGAGGTAATCGAGATGCTCGGATTTGGCTCAGGACATGTATCTCCGTACACGTGAAAGTGTTCAACTTGGACCCACAATAATCAGGTATTTCGAAGGACGTCGAGTTCGTGCCTGTATTAATTGAGCCATTTCGGATGCCCAGGAAATTCTTCTAGCACAAGGTCTATTGGCTGGAATAGCTAGTCGAAAGCCGCGCCTTGTCAGGTCGCCCGTCAATGCTTGCCAGTGACGTCAGGTATCATCTGGTACATTGCTAAAGTCAGTGCGAAACTGTCAGATAGCTGATTCAGACGAGCTCGAAGGAATGAAGTCGCGGAGAACCACTACTACTGTGCCTGGCGGCTCGAGTATCCTCCCGGCCGGTCAGCACATCATGGGCCGAATATACATCTATGGTCGGACAATATCAACGCCCGTGTTGACGTCGGCCTTCGCCGGGCCACTTCAGCTCTTCAATGTCAGATTTGATTCATGTGGTTGAAGCTTGAAGACGATGTGATGTCGGCGACTTTTTTGACGTCTGCCTGTGCAGTCTCTTCAGTTGTGACAAAAGGTAAAACGAGAACCGGTCATCTGGGTATGTTGTACATAGGAGCAGTGAAGTGGTATTTGTTACATGTCAATGAGGTCGTGTTTGGTGACGAGTATTGGAAGGCATGAGTGGTGTCCGACTGGTACGCAACGACTGGGAAACGAATGGTTATGTCACGAACGAACAAGAAAATAAGACAAGACGACGATCGAATAATATCCAAAGAAGAAAAGCGGACGAGGGCACATAAACTTCCATCCAAATCAAATAATCTCCAACATCTTTGCACGGATGTCTTTGGGACTTGTCTGGTACGGGATTCCAGGAACTACGATCTCGTGCTCGGTAGCGACGCGTTTATATTGACGATTTGACTGCTGCTCCAGCAGGAGCGCATTGAACGGACGACCAAGACGACCAACCAGCCGCAACGCCTGGGTACAATGGTCCACCCGAGTCAAGGGCACAGCATGTAATGGAGAAGCGGGAACGGAAGCGTCATCCGTGCCATTGCCTGACCGTGACTCGGAAGCCACATCGGACTCGGCATCCGCGTCGTCATCCGATATGGACCCATCAAGAGGATCCAGGACGTCTCGCAGCCAGGGATGTATAAATACGAGTTTTCGCGGTTTCTTCAGTGGCATTGCGTCCGTCGTCCTGAATTCAACTTTGCCGAGCAATGAGACTACTGCCTGATAAAGATTCCCCTGACTGCCATCTAGCTCTTGTACGCCGATCTTTGTAATGGAAAACACGATGCACGGGAGCTGCAAGCAACGGTTCGAGAAGGTTGCGCGAGGGAGCCGAATGACTCGGTTGTAGAGCGCTCGGACGTCCTCCGGTGCTAATTGGGTACGCAGCTGTTCCACGCACGTATCGAGTTCATTGACCTCCATGGCGGGTGGGCTGTAGGGTATCTGGCTGTAGACAGCGAGGGAGGCGGGAAGAGCGGAGTTGTATGGCAGTGATTTTCCAGTCCACGCGATGACAGTCACATCTCCCGTGCGAGCGACGATGTTCTCTAAGAGCTGGCCAAGTGCTGTATTTCCCAACCCGTAGCGAGGGACGATGTCGCTAGAGAATATTCCGATCAAAGAATATGCAATATCCTCCTCCATTGTTGCGTTACGGGTTGATGCTAAGCGGAGTTTCTCCCGCACTCCTAAATCCTCCCGTCGGAAGCTGGTGATTGTCCCTGGATCGACTCCCATGGCCTGAGCTAGTTCGTGCTTGATCGCAGGGGATTCCTTGTGGTTGACGTGATTTTCATCCACGTACAGGTTCCACACGCGATCGTAGAACCGGACGACTTTCGACGCAAGAAGTTCCTGTAAAGTCCAAGCGCGACTCATCCACCGGCTCTTCGTGAGGTCACCGAGTTTTGAAGGGGGCAGGACATCTGCGAGATAGACGAGCGTTTCCGCTGCTTCCTCGTACCAGCTGTACATGGAAGTGAGGGATTGGCTTAGGATGGCACTCGTGCTTTTATCAATGCAGCACGTATCCGACCAAGCCCACCGATAACCATCCTTGCAAGCCGTTGCACAGAACTGGCGGAGCTTCTCGTTCAGTGGCGATGAGTCCAGTTTCCAGATCGAGTTGACCGAGTTGACATCCTGGAACGTTGGTTCCTTTCCCTCCCATGTGTGGGAGAACATGATCCATTTGAAGTATTTCGCCACCGACTGACGGATATGCTGGTGATCAATGCCCGTCGTTGCGGTCTCGGAGACGAGCTTCTTGAAAGGTGATTCCGATTTGAACATCCGAACCCGCTCTTGTGCATCGCACAGTCGGCCCGTTGTTACATCGATGAGGACCAGTGGACATAGACTGAAAATTTCATGAATGGTACTTTCGATAGTGGCGATTATCTCATGCGGGGTAGGATAGTTTGCTCGTAGCCCTGTGTAGATGAACATTGTCGTGCATGGAACCAAGATAGAATGGCAGTGCGTACGGCGTATATCTTCATCGGGAGAGTTCTCGAGAATTGAAAGAAAATGGAGGAAGGCGTTGTTCGCTTCACCATAATTTTCCGCGCCATGAAGCGCAGCATGTTTCATTTCGTATCCCTGATGTGACGACGGGTCTCGGTTTATCACCTACATATGGGGACAATGAACTATAAGGTATAGCGAATACGGTGTAACACACGTACCTCATTCGCATCTGCCAGAGCTTCTCCCCATAAGCCATTTGAAACTCGTGCCTTACTCCGCTTGACGAGGATATCTGTTGCATTGGACGGATCGAGAGACAATGCAGAGGTGTAACGTGTAATTGCATCGTCGTATTCCCCACAAGTGAGTGCTGCGTCACCGAGCGCTTCAAACTTGGCAGCACCCTTTCTTTTCAGATCTAGACGTGCGCGTTATGCAAGTCCACCTGATTTGTATGTCGGTACCCACCCTTAATCCAGTCTGTTGTGACCTTGCTTGCGCGTATCTCCTCACCAAAGGTATCGAGCATTCGAAAGAGTATCCCTGTGGCCTCCTCCGTACGGCCCGAGGCATACAGATTTTCGCAATGTTTCACAGTGATTCGAAGTCCATCGAAGGTCCATCCGAATATCTTATCTCAACTGTCAGCGTATCTCATGTAGGTGCTGCCATGATTGACTTACGAGCGAGATTGTGTCCAGGTCATGGCCAGTAGTATAAGACGAGGCAAGATTTTGCCCTTCTTCGAGCGACTGTACCGCACGGGCATAGTCACCTTGCATTAGATACATTTTCCCGAGAACCTAGGTGAATAATCATGGGCAACTGCACACTCTGACGCCAACTGAATTACCTGACTGCAGCAATACATTGTTTCACCATTATTAGAGACGGAAATCAGAGTGTGAACACGCGAGATCGCGTTGTCATGTTTTCCAGCCACAAACAGCATGATGGCCTAAGTGACATGGACGCTTAGTTTATATCAGAGATCCGCCACGCCCACGAATCACGAACCTTGATGAGCAACAGCAAGTTGCTCTCACTCGGATTACAGTTTCTGAATGCGAGGTCAAATACCTGCGCCGCTTCCTGCGGTTCGCCCTTTCCTATTTGCGCTAGGGCCTTGGCAATATATCCCATGGCTGACGGCCGAATGACGATAGACTTGGTATGCGGATGGGTCTTACATGATTGCACAGATGAAAGGATAAAAATTTTACCTTATTCGCGTGCTCGTACGCAGAACTCCAGTCTTCCGAGCGTACTTTCAGGAGTGCATTGTGAACAAGCACGTTGTGGATGTCGCTCATGGAAGGGTCGGGATCCAAGATGGGCGTATCTGCGTCAACGGAGTGTTCGGACATCCATTGTTTGAAATTGCCGATTCCAAGGGACAACCTCTGTTTGGCTTCATTCACCTCCATCTCGAGAGCGTAAAATGCAGACTGCAGATCAGACTTATCGCGCCGAAGGCGAGTGACCTCGGTGTCGTAGTCGGCCTTGAGTGTCTTAACCTCCTCTTGAGCGACTTCCAGGGCTGATTGGAGAGTCAGCATTCTTTGATTACCTTCGATCAGCTTCGCCTTATAGTGGACAACTTCTTCGTTCTACCATAGAACGAACATATTTGTTAGTCTGAGAGAGAGCTGCGGAAGTACTAGATGAACACTAACTTTCTAAACGGGATGCGAAGGTGACGGTATAGTTTGTGGGACGGCAGTAAGAGCACGGAGTCAAATATCACTCACAGCCTGAATGGGGTAAAACCAGCAAACACAAGAGGTCAGTGTGCGGCATTCCAAACACGGTACAAATGGTCGCTGACTTTCTGGATGAGATGATGTGACACGGTCTGTGAAAAGATTCCGAAAGGACAGAATTGATAGTGACGTACGAGCTACACCAGACGTGACAAAGATACAGTTTGCGCGAATACGGAGTTTACCATCACTTACCTCCTAGATAAGAAGTGGCATGTACGTTTGTGAGAGCAATGTAAAAGCGCAGTGACAACTACCCACCTCCTATAAAGTGTGAAAGCACGATGCGGTACATGAGACATGGAAGCACGGCTGAATGAACACTCACGAGCTAGAAATAACACGACAAGTGCAATGCCATTTGTGAGAGAACGAGAAAACGAAGTGTACGACATGTAACTCACGAACTGGATGTCATACGGTCAAAAGGACATCAATGAAAGAAGCAAGTCGACAATCACTCACATCCTAGACAGTATGGGACAAACATGACACATCCTTTGGTGGTTGGCAAAGAAAGAATTCCACTCACATTCTGGATGTAACGACAACAGGACAGTTCGTAAGACAGTCGTGAATGCACCAGCGTCAACCTTACTCACGATCTACAATGGGTGCGACAAGGACATTACAGTCCATGAACAGTTGTATACGCAAGTAGTCGACGTTCACTCACAAGCTATATGAGACACAACAGAAATTCATCCCGTAAGATAGTCGTGAAAGGACAGTGTCAAAGATCCCTCACAGGCTAAATTGGCAGTGACAAGCGAAATACAGTTAGTGTAAGCGACGTGAAATCGAGAGTTGACGATCACTCACTTGCTAGATGGAGTGTAACAGGATGGTATAGTCATCAAACAGCCATGAGCACACAGACTGTACGACCACTCACAATCTAGATGATATGCGGCGAGTACAATACTGTCGTGAGGGGGCTATGAAGGCATCTTGATTCAACTTCACTCACATCCTAGATGGGTTGATACATGCATGATAGTACCATGAAACGGCTGAGAAAGAACGCTTTCGATAACAACTTACATGCTAGATGGGTTGCGACATGCACGATGTGGTCATTGGACGGCTATGAAAGCAAGGTTTGAACAATTGCTTACAGCCTGGGTGGGATGTCACGATCGTGAAGCCGTGAAATTTTTGATTCGACGATCACTCACGATCTAGGTGAGACGCAGTTCAAATGACATGGTCGTGAGATGGTAGTGCAAACTTGGATTCGACAATCGCTCACTCCCTAGACCGAGGCGCAAAAAGCACTGAAACCACTTTGAATATATGCAGTCAACAATCACTCACAGACTAAATAGGACGCGGCAAGTATGGTATCGTCGTAAGACGGCTGCGAAAGCATGGATGCGACAACCACCGACTTTCTAGATGGGATGCGACCAGCACGATACAATCGTTGAGGCTACGAATGCATAGATTATAAACAATTACTGACAAACTACATGGTACGGTGAGGTCGTGAGAAGAGTTTGAGATCACGGATTCCGAAATAACTCACAACCTAGTGGGATAAAACAAGCATGATATGGCCGTGAATCAGCTTGAAACCATGGATTCGACAATCACCCACTCCCTTGATGGGATACAATGAGCAGGTACAGTTGCGAAATATTTGTCAAAGCGTGGATCCGACGAACACTCACATACTAGATAATACATGACAAATACAACACCGTCATGACACGGTTGTAAGCGTATGGATTCAACGAGCACTCACGACCTATATATAGGATCCGGTAAGCACAATATAAGATGACTGGGGAACGCAAGAATCCGAAATAACTCACTTGCTTCATGTGCGACAATCGGAATACCATCATATGGCTTTGAAAATATGGATTCGACAATCACTCACGAACTGGATTGGATGCGATGAGTATAATACGACTGAGAAACGGCTGTAAGAGTATGGATTCAGCGGCCACTCACACGCTAAATGGGACGCAACGAGCATGATACTATATGACTCAAGGCATGCATATAACAATCACTCACGTGCTAATGGATCCAGCAAGTATGATACGGTCATCAGAATGCTATAAATGTATGGAATTGTCAAAGGATCACTCACAGACTACACGGGATGCGACGAGCACGATACGGTAGTAAGGCGACTGCATTACTTAACACGAATTTGGCGATCACTCACAAACTGGATGGTCAAGGTAGGGCCGTGAAATGGTTGCGAAAGCAGAGATTTAATAATAACTCACTTGCTAAATGGAATGCGACAAGCATGGTACAGTCGTTGTACAGGTGTGAAAGCATAGAATCCTATGGCCACTCACATACTATTGGGATGCAACCAGCATGACATGGTGAAACGGTAGAGAAAGCACGGGTTCAAGGATCACTCACATCCTAGGTGGGATGTGATCATAAAGGAATTGTTAAAACGTCGATTCGATGATCACTTACATACTAGAGGGGATGCGGCAACCATGTTGAGTCGTGAGACGGTTGATAGCATAGAATTCATGATCACTGACAAGCTAAACAGGGCGCGGCAAGGAAGATATGGTCACAAGATAGCTGTGAAAACACGTATTCCATGATCACTCACCCGCTAGATAAGTTGAGACAAGCCCATTACGGTCATAAGATGGCTGAGAGTATAGTTTCAAATATCACTAACGATCTAGATGGGATGCGACAAGGGCGATACACCGAGTCGGATACGGTGGTGAGACTGTTGTGAAAGCATGTAATCTGCGGTCACTCACTTTCTGAAGTGCGCCAAGCACGATATGGTTGTGGGGCTACTGTAAAACCATAGTTTGAAGAATCACTCACCTCCTTGATTTAATACGGCGCGACATGCACAACATAGCCGTGAGGCGACTGTGAAATATGGATACAACGATCACTCACTGGCTAAATTGGTCGTGAGACGGCAGTAAAGCACGGATTCAAGGATAACTCACTCTCTAGATCAGATAGGCCAATATGATATATGGTCGTCAAATAATGATGATTTAACCTCGGTGTAGAAGATCTCTCACGATCTAGATAGCACAGGCCAGCCACGATGTCGTTGAGGTGATTGTGCAAGTACGAAGTCAATGATCACTCACTTCCTAGATAAGAGAAGCACCATACGGTCAGTGAGACAGCTGGTAACACGGGTTGACAATCACTTACATACTGAATGCGACGCAAAACAATGATAAGGTCTGTGATCGCTTCTGTGGAATCAGAAGTAAATGATCACATACTCTCTAGATGGCATGCCAGAAGCATAAATAAGTCGGCGAGACGTCTATAAGTCCATAGGCACGCACTTCCTGAATGATATGTGGCAAGCATAATGCAGTTTGAGATGCCTGTTAGGGCATGCAGTCGATGATCACCCACCCCCTAGACAAGCATCGCAGTCTGTAAGACAGTCGTGAAAGTAAGAAGCCGACCGATTAATCACTTTCTAAGATGAGGCAAGCACGACATGGTCTGAGTCTTCGGTTATAGAATGGGTCTTCGATCACCTACCAGCTATGTGGAATGCAACATGATATGTTCCGTAAGACAACAGTGACAGCATGGATTGTGTGGGAACTCACTTCCTGAATGTTACACAACAGGTACAATACGT
This sequence comes from Tylopilus subfusipes, assembly GCA_038091275.1. Classification (NCBI taxonomy): domain Eukaryota; kingdom Fungi; phylum Basidiomycota; class Agaricomycetes; order Boletales; family Boletaceae; genus Tylopilus; species Tylopilus subfusipes. The sequence continues at coordinate 17,484 of JBBPOB010000103.1, forward strand.
GAGTACTGGTGTCGTTGGTATTGTAGAGCCAACGATCGCTCACGAACTACATAGGATGCGAGAAAGCAAGTGGCTCCCGTGAGACGAATCTGAGGGCGTTGACTTGACGATCACTCACTTGCTAGAAATCGACAAGTAGGATATTTTAGATAGTGCCAATACAATCAAGCCTACTCACGAACTGGAGGTGGAGCCAGTACGCGGGGCGTTATCACATTTGAATCGAAGGGCAGCACTTACTTACGTTTTCTGACATCTTCACTGGACTTGGACTCGCTGATCGAGACCGACAGCAGGAAGGCAAGGTTCTTCTTCGTGGAGATATAGCAAAGAGAAAGACAAGCTGTTATCGATCGATCATCAGTTAGGCTTACAGCCTGTGACAGTTGACGTGACGTGATAAACAGACCCGGGCTGATGTGAGACTTGAAGAGACCAAATGTTGAATGGGGTAGGCATCGGTGAACACGCTCCAGGTGACTACTAGTAGCTGGCAAAGTCACTAGGCACCGAGACGTACATACAAAACGCGCTCATCCAATGGCAAACCCCTTTCCTCATTGTCTCATGTAACGCAAACGCTGCACAAGTATGGTCCAGATGACCCTCCTTATCCACTATGTGACCATAAATCATCGACGTGACCTTCTTCATCTCACCATCGTCCGGGACCCACATGGACCCAATCACCGAACGGAACCCAATCAACTGCATCGCCGACACGAGATGTCGTGTCAGAAAACGATACGCAAACTCGGGATCATCCAGCTCACACTGGAGGCGCTGGATGGTAAAGCACCTGTCGTGGAGAACGCACGCGGGCTCCAAGGGATGTGTCTTATCAGGGAAAGCCTCGCATGTAAGATGGACCCAGTCGTTTTTGTTGAGCTCCTTGGAGAATCTGGAAACGCTCCACTCGTCGCCCTTGATGCGCGTGAATGTGGCAAGGCCGTTAACGCGACGACGAATGTTTTCCAGTCCCATACCGATGGAACGCAGTCCACTTTCGTCGACAGCTTTCGCCAGACCGACGGCAAGGGGGCACTTTCCTTCAGTTGTAGGGGTCGATGGACTGGGCCGTCTAGCATGGATGGGGGCGGAAAGTGTAGGGGTGTAAGATGAAATATAGAGATCGGAAAGATTCTGTTGGCGTTTCCTATAAGGACCAGCTGCGTGCAAGGGAAGAACGGAGAACTCGGCGGTCGGACACCACCAGATGTGAGACTGACACGGGTATATTGTCCGGAGGAAGCCGACAATGTGGAATACAGCGTCCTCACAGAGTGTGCGTAAAAGGACCGCGAGCTCTCTCGTCACGTCGCACCTCTTTGAGCGAGTAGCCAAGTAACGGAACTCCTACGACAGGTCCTGAACGCGTTGATGTGTGATCTGCAATGGAATACGAACGGGTTCTCGATCGTATAAGATGATGAGTACATCGCAACCGTACTTGCTTGCATTTACGACGATGATAGGTCTCCCTCTGGCCGCCTGTTGCACGTTGCAGATCTGAAAAGAGCAAGGGCATAAGGAAACGGGAGAGACCGGGTAACTCGCGGATGTTTGTCACGGCTTGTTTCGGTTCGAGGTTGAGTGGAGTTTGTGGTGATGAGCAGTCTACAATCCGCTCGAGGATAGCTGTGGGCATGACAAGAGAGGGACCGTGGGTGTTGAGGCTGGCCCAGCCATACACCGCCGCAGTCTTTGCTTCTCGCCAGCCATCTTGTAGCAAAATATCATGGTTGTTTTTCATCTGTTTTGGAATGCGAGAGCGCTTTGGATTGCGTTGAGTATTGTAGATATCAGAGTCATGACGTGACTTGGCAGAATGTGTAAGCCCAGTGACTGGCTCACCTGTCACGCATACGAGCACTATCGCTGTCACATCATTAATGTAGTCACACAGTGTCTCTTGCATCCGTACGTCGACGCCGCCCCAATAGAGCGTGGTCCAGTTCTTTCGTCCGCCTCTTCTCAGTGTTTCTCGCCGCTTGGCCACGGCGGGTTTCCAGAATGGTGGAGGTCACAGTAGACGGTCGGTTCCATGACCTGGCAACGGAGGACATCTGGGAATTGACTTTTCCGAACGTTGCCAACCCCAATCTGATGTGTCAGTTTGCCCTGCATAAAACCCCGTATGTATAATTCTCGGTTCCGCTTACTAGTTCCGAGTCCTGTCTCCGTGAACCTCTCATGCATGGATTCGTTCCAACTTCCAACTTCCAGCCGTCTTGTAACAGCTTGTAACCTGTTGTTGTGATTCTTCCATCGTGTGCCCTCTCGCATACACAAGTTACTTCACCATTAACGCGAAATCTTCCGATGCTGTTGTCACGCAGCTCACCAGAGCGTCTGTCGAGCGGTCCAGTGACTAGATTATAGAGAATATCTTGTGTTACCCTATGCGAACAGCCGTCCTACATATGCTGATTTATTGAATAACGATCCTTGAGACCAGTATGATCTGTAGGGTACACTAAACAGACCCGAACATAAGCAACCTACCACTGGCATCCCCAACGCAACAACCCCGGGAACCATTCGGCCACGTCATCATAGTTTGAGCCAGCAAACGGTCCCAATCATACAGCTTGTCTGGGAAGATGTGGTGTCGTGGTTTGCCGTCATCGTTCTGCGAGAGCTGATCCTCTTTGTCATCAGGCAAGCCAGCATCTTTCATGCCATCCTTCGTCAACTTCAACATCCGCTTTCGTTCTAATCGATACGTCGATGGTTCTGTTGGAAAATGTGCGACTGGATTCGAAGAATGACGAAAGGGGATGATGACATCTCGTAGAATGGTAGTGTCGAAGGCGACTTCGAGGGCAGGTCAGCTTACATCGTGTGGCTGTGCAATCACAGGGGCATACCATATAGGGATCCAGTTCTCCTTCTGCGTCTTCGTCTTCGTTCTCTTGCAGGTCGTACTGCACGCTCCTTCTCCTCCTCAGCTTTCAGATACATATCGAATGCCCAAATTTCACTCCATACAACCGTCTCAATAGAACCCATCCGAAGCGCTCCCTCGGGATCGGACAAGGAAACGGAAACATCCGAGAGGAAGAAAAGGCGTGTTGCCGACACCTTTGCGCCCCTGGATCTTCTTTGTGTTCAGAGTGATGTGTATCTGCATTTCTGTATTATAACGCTAGCGTACGTCAGCCATCCTGTCTGTCACTGAGAAAGACGAGATCGTTCACATAGACAATGCCTCTCGCGAGGTCGCCTCCCTTCGGCCTCCCACTTCCACTCTTCGCCTGCGCCGCCGCCGTCGAGCCAGAGACTATCCTCCGATTCGTTTCCAGGATAGTGGTAAGGATCATGCACGGTGGACGCCTTGGCCCACATCTGCGCGTCCCTGATCTGTCCTGCACTCCCCATCTTGACTTTCCACTGTATCTTGGTGTCCGACGGGACCTTCGAACTCGACTTGTTTTCCCTTGCTTGACGTACGACGAGACGTCCGTCGCAAACTGAGTGGCTCGACGATCCGTGGCTGGATTGAAGACATATTCAATGAGTCTACGAAGATGGACGAGGGTGTGGTTTAGTGGGAGTTAGGCATTTCCAGTCTCGATCCATGTCCCAACAGTCGATGTGGGGATGGACGAACTGGAATCAAAGGGGGAGATGCTTCGACTCGAGATTTGCCAGTACGAAATAGTCTGCCTGTTGATTCCATGGCCTGATTGATATCTTCGCAGGAAGTTCAGTACGAGTGTTCTCAAGCCTTGCCAATAGCCAAGTACATCCTGCCATCCGTCCTTTTCAAAGACCTTCTGCGAGTACTACTCTCTTCGCAGCAAACACATGGTAAGGCGTCATTTATTCAGTAATTGTTATATCAAATGGACTGTGGACCACCCTACGCTATGTCACTGCCGATGCGTTGGTTTCCCAAGATCCGACGACTACCACCCTTCACAGTGTCGCTTGTTGGAATATGCAACCGCGTGCGCAGCCGCCTCATCATCGGGCCGACTCGATAACCGGCGCGCATATGGCGCGCGTTTGTTACATTCCTCGTTGTCCCCTTTTCTATTGTACGAGCACATTGCTTTCACTGCGTATTTAATGATTCATCCAATCCTATGCCTGGATCTCGACTGGATCCTTCTATCTCCTTTTACTTACTATACAGTCTGTTTTGTATATAAGTTCTTTCACTTTGTCGAGACACCTCAGTCCGTTGTTCACGCACGATGACTGAGGTGAGTTGCATTCTTTAACCTTTTACCTACTCGAGCTAATCCCGTACGTAGCTTTGTCCCTCGATAGGTAAACATATATTAGTCCGTTGTTCATGCACGACGACTGAGCTTTGCCCCTCGATAGCCCTCGCGCATCGTCATCTCGTCCCTACAGGAACTCTCACATCACTGTGATCACCTGCCAACCTTTTCATTCAGCCAACTTAAGACTCAAGAGGGGAGCCTTACGTAACTTCTGCTGTCATATGTCTCTATAGGGATCTTCCCATCTACCTTCTCGAAAGGTTTGTACCCTCTCATACATGTTATTGAGCACCAGGGATAACCTAACTTAGCCCACATACATGTACTTCTATTCACGTCTGTGAAATGAGACAGCACCCCGAATGCCACCGCCAAGAGGGGCATGTGGGGCCCAAGACCAGAGGTGAAAGGAGAACTAGACAGCGATAGCGAACTCCGCGGTGCGTCCACCAGCTCTCTCATAGTTACTTGATGGCAGGACACGCTGCGCCCGAATCGGGACAAGAGCGGCAGGAGTTCCGTTGTATGTGGATAGCACATCAGTGGGTCACTCAGCCTCGTTGCACGCTATCGGTTATCGACAACAGATGTCGTCGTCACGCGGAACTGAACAAACGTGCTGCTGCAGTAGATCAGATGACATGGTGGTGGACAAATGATTGACGCACCCTCGTACAATATGGTGCATTACCAATTGCTAAAGTACTGACGTCTTCACCCAAGATCATCAGAAAATTGTGTGCAACAGCACGACCTGAATATCACATTGTCACATTATCTAATCCACTTTGTCTGATAAAGCATCAAGCGCTGGTATTTCCCCAGGCGGCATAACATCCTGTGGATCATGCCAATACCAGTTGTCAGTGCCCTAATGAAGTGGTAAATTTTCGGAGAAAACTGTACCGTCTTACAGGTACCAATATCTCGGATGCCAAAACCTTTGTGACTCAGGTAGTTTACTCACTCGTGGGATTCATGGTCAGTCAAATTGACACCACTCGGTGTGCTTAGGAGTACAAAGCCAATGTCTCTCCCGGACCTGACAGTGGCCAGTACCCTCAATTTTACTTACAGCTCTCGACAGAAGTTTGACGGTTTTGTTCGCTTCCAATGACACGCCACCTCCACAATTACCAATGACCGGTCCTCTTAAAGGTCCAGAGCTCCACTCCATTGCAACTTTGTTTCCCAGGTGTGTGAACGTCCTGGTCACCAGGGCTCACCAGGGCACTGGCGCTCATATTGGATACTTAAACAGCGCAACCTCGTGTTTGGTTCTTCGGATACGTGATATTGCCTAACCACATAAGGTCTGGTCACCTTATCGACCCAATCATATGGTTGTACTCTGTCCTTCAAGGCCGCACTCCGTCCAACAGGTAAGCATCCGCTGCACAGATGGATTCACGCAACTAGGTTTGAACAAATGTGTCTGGAATCAGAATTCTTTGTACGCAACTCGTAAAGTTCAGTGACCAGTCTCTCCGCCGAAACTTTACCAGAGGAAGAGACTGTTTGGATACGGCAGGATTGATTCCATATTCAGGCCAATAGGACAGCACATAAAAGCCATCCACCCTCGCCTCGATATATTCCTCAGTGTCCTCACAACGTTGACGTTCCAATCACAATGAACTTCAAGATCACCAAGCACGACAACGTGCTTTCAGGCTTTCCCCGACTTCCACACAGCCGTGCTGTACTCGCGCTTGTTCATGCTATCATCGATTCACAGTATGTATTCATCTCATCAAATGACAGCCAAGCTCCACTGACACCCACAGGACTCGAAAGAATGTTGTCCCTTTCGGGTCAAGGGATGTTGTGGCGACACTCGATTCTGAGGAGGATTACTTTGACAAGTTGCTCAAAGTCGATGGCGTTAAAGACGCCTGGGAGAGTTACACAAACGTAACAGACGATAAGAAATTCCCTCGGAAGCTCGCCAATGGTACAGCTTCTCTGAACGGTTTTAGACACTACATGCTGGTGTGTAGGCTTGCACCGGTTCCTTCCCACTTTATCTAAAACAGATCCACAGCAAGATGCCATTTACCTCGAGTATTACATTCGAGTAAGACTGGAAGCCATCGCAGCTCCGGCTTCCAATGCATCTATGGAGGACCTACGAAAATTCGCAAGCGAAATCCAGAGTGGCCTGGACTATGCAACTGGTGCGCGAGCTGACTGTACGAATAAGCTCGGAATTCCGAAGTCCAACGTCGATGACGAGTACAAGAACCGCAAGTCGCAGGAACTCAAGAACTCCGTCGGGATTTACGAGAAAGTTATCCAGGGAAAGGCCGACGATAAATACCAAAAGCCCGTCAATCCCTGGATTGAGTAAGTTTTGCACCCTGGTTTGTTGATTAATGAACGTCCCATCTCCCCACAGCATCCACTTTGCCCTTCTTCCCTGTATCAAGGTGGGACTATCAGTGACTGCTGGCGCAGATGACAGCTAACATCATCCAGGGATACTACACGATTGCAACAAGTATTCAGAATTCACTGAAGAGTATATCTACTTCTTCCATCCCACATAAAAATCTAAATCTAGACGCTCAGATACATTGTACTATCCTTTGTGGATTGAGGCAAACCAAAGCTCCTCCTACGTCAAAGACTACGAGAGTAGGCATTTCCTCGTCGGCTCGCTTTATGTTTTGCTGAAAACGACCTCTTCTCTAAGCGTTCATTCGCAATAACACCAGTAAGGCCACGACTGAAGACTGGAATCACTGGGGTAGACTCTTCCTGCAAGCATGCAAGAACGAAGAAGCTTTCTTCAACCTTTCGTTGAAAAATGATGTCACATACAACATCGTAGAACCGGAGGGTGCGAGGCTGATCCTTCCTCATAACAGCCCAGTGTTTCTTGCCACTGAGGGCACAAACGTTGTTTTGAAGGACCAAGGAGTGAAGGTTCGCGATCAAACTTCGTTTCCCACTATCCTACCAAGCTAATTTGACTAACAGTGGCAGTTGAAGAACAACTTGGATGGCTATATTATCTGGACCGAAGACAAATACCTCAAAGCGGACGCTAATGCCAAGAAAGTCACTACGATTGATGATAAAACCCAGGCTGCGAAATGGGACATCAATTTCACCAATGATACGTATCAGCAAGTCGAAATCCAATCCCTTTCGTTGTAGCCAACCATGTTTTGTGGCAGGTTGTTCCTCGCAGAACACATGGATTTGGCGCTCAACGCCGACACGACTGCCAAGATGGTATGGGTGGCAGGATAACCAAGTCTGAGTGTCTGCTAAAGCGATCCGTTACAGGTGAATTTGGAAGAAAACTTGCCCAATCCTGTAATGGCTAAGACGAGCTGGGATCTCCAGACCCCTTCAGCAGTCTGAGAGACAGACAGGCTAACCCGTGTCCCATTGTACTAGTAGCATGACGATTCGTTGAGAGAACCTATGTACATAACCGTGACAGAATCGGCAGTGAATGATACAAGCTATGTTAGAGGCATGAGCACAGCCTGCGTCACGCATTCAAGCCAACAGCTGATACCCGAGCGCAGATACTTGAACGCCCGAGGAAAGGTCGAGGTTTGTAGCATGGCATGGCATGTGTAGAAAACTATAGACTATAGTGTAGTCACCAAACGATCATGAGAAAAGCGAGCAAGTTGGACGTAGGTGCCCTGAACGGACATTTTACAATGAAAGCCTGAGACCGAGTCCTATCTATTCATCCCGAGTTTACAACTCTAACGGAAAGGCCCAGTATGCTCATATCGAACACACGGACGAAGGCCCAAGACACGAGGGAATCAAAGTATAGAGTCGGCGACGAGGAATGTTCTCGCTACACCATCTCCAGGATGGTGATACGCCAGGTCGTCTTTCGCCAAGAAAACTCGTGCGGATACTTGCTTCTCACATAGCGTACACATAACTTCCCCGACAACTCATCCCAATCTTGTGCATCGTACGCTAGACTACCTTTGTCCGGCGCGAGCTCATCGTGATCGACGAGCACCCTGTCGATTTTGCACTCTTCGTTACTTGGAGCAGGAAGCATTGCTGCTTCGATGAGGTGTTTTGAACCCACTGAAGCAGGCAGTGAGCAAGGAAAACGCAAAGGCCAGAATATCCGTTGAGAGGTAAAAACTGCTGGATACTTGGCACTATATGGTGTCTGGGACGCGAACTGAGTACAATGGCGTCAGTGAGATATTTCAGTGTGAACAAAAGGCAATCACATACTTGATAGGTGGCTGTCATTTTCGCATCGCCTACCGGGCTGTCTATTTCAGGGTAGACGAACCTGACTTTGCCTTCGTACAGTGTCACGATGGCGCTTTCGTGGAACACGTACAGTATTCGACCGAAAGAAATATTTTCGGGAACATACTTCCACACCGTCTGTAGCTTCAATGGGAAAGACTGGGATCCCGATGTCAAGACGTCATCGAAAATGTCATACGCGGCCATCAGTCGGGTAGTTATAAGCAGTAGCCTGGGACGCTTTCCAGATAGCCGCAAGTCGTAGCGCACCTTGAAAGGGACTGGTAAATGTCAGCTGACCTCTTGCAAACATTTGAACCCACCATCAACCTCCCGTCATTCCCTGGAGGGCAGTCAATCTCTGCGATTACATCATTGTCTAGCTTGGTATAGTCTCCGTTGAGTTTCATGATTCGAACCATGTGCCTGCGGTCATCCGTAATCCATCCATAGACAAGGTAGTCTCCAGCAACAATATAGTTCCTCGTCCGTATCGTGGTATGGACCATAAATGTAATCTTGACTGATGGCGTCTTCGTATCTAGGTGGCAAATTGCAAACATCTGCCTGGAAAGCACCCCGCTGTCAACAGATCCATGATGGCACGACACACATTAAGATACGACCCACTTGTTCTTCACGAACGTCCGTAAAAGCATAAGATCGTCTCCTTGTGATGACTTGTACGGACCGTCTCGCGGACCGAGGTGTAACCAACACCGCTCGCTCTGTAATGTTACCGAAGTCGGTGTCGCGTCTTCCGTGCTCGATTCCATCATCGGTGGTTTGAACAAACATATATTCGAATGTCGTGCAGGATTGAGCGTGCGACTGTGGAATAGAAATACGAGCCAATCTCCGCCGGATAGGAATTTCATTCCCTGGAAGACACCGGGAAATTCGAGCGGAAAGGAGTAGCTCCGGATGGGCTTGAGAGTGCCCTGGGAGAATGCAGCATCGAGGCGTGCGGTGGCAATCAGTTGGCGCCGGATGACATCCGTTGGGGCGTGATGGAGGTGTGGGTAACTTGTGGGTAAGAAACGGTGCTTGACGAGCGCACTGTGCCAGACGTGGTGACACTGAGAGTACTCGAAGAGCCTCTTACATGTCTGATCCAATCATGATCATTGTCAGTCTCTTCATGCCAATCATCACAGTGGGGGTACTCACATGGCTCAGACGAACGACGTCTGATGGCGACAGCAGGTTCATGATAATGAACCACACATCCGCGACAAGCTCGACAGGCCCAACAGGCGTTGTTTGTCTGCCGTTATTTGAACTGCCTGTCTTCATGGTCAAGGTGTAACTGATCCGACATGGGCCGAGGTCGTTCTGTGTCAAGCAGTCTCGGTGAACCCATATTTGAACGCATTTTCTGGTTCCACGGGTGTGCGTGCTCGTGGGGGGAACTGACCGTGGACGTGGAATTCGCAACTATAACGCCATCGTTTGTCACGGTCAAGCGGGCCTGGGAAATTGTAACTGGAAAGATTCCTAGACTCCAGCACTAGTAAGTTGTACTCTCTTCTAGTACCGTAGTGTACCCAACACATTCATACTCATATTCATTCAGCACTCAGCCGGCCACTCGAGACAAGTAGAAATCAACATGACCAGGGTCGTTGTGGTCGAGCGAGACGACACTGGCCGAGTATTCAAAGTACCTGTCGGATCGTGGGCAACACAGCATACGAGGCTCGATGCTCCCAAGGTGGGGAACTCAGAACAAAACCATATCAATTGTGCGAGAGAAAGATATTCTCCAAGGGCATACAGCACTGAGCAGTGTCACTCTAGACGCATCTTCTCGGAATGTGAATGCCACATACTACGCAGGATTGGGATGCTTGTACCACATTCTTTCTGACCTCTTCCTTCCGGCCGGTTACCCTTCGAGTGTTTCTCCAGGTAAAGTTTATCTCTTGAATGGCGTGGAGAATTGAACTTGATAAATTGCCTTGGACACCTTAGATTACCTCGAGTGCGTGTATTGTGCCTAACGCCGCCGAGTGTCCTTTTATGTACTCAAACAAATAATTTCTCAGGTATCAACTTTACAACGCTCTACAAGCATTTTGTAACTCTCTTTCAGGACTTTTAGCTTCTCGCGGTGCCTTGGAAGGTATGTTTTCTTTCACATTACTATTCTGGTGGTACTGATCCGCATCCGAACAAGGTGTTGGCGTCGGTGATGCATCCGCCTCAGCAACCCACGCTCTCCTGTTGACAGTCCTGAAAGATGCCTTCTCTCGCTTCACAAGTGTGTAATTCCTGTCTGAAACGTTTCTTGCAAAGCCGAGGAAAGCTAATTTATCTGGCTAGCTATCCTCGCGGCGTATTATTTCGGAACATCGCTCTACCCAGAGACCAAAACTTTTCGATATCTAGCCGACGTGTTCAATGACGCGTCCACGGTGCTGGACACTGTCGTGCCTTTCATTGGGTCAATTGATCCATCGAGATATTGGTCTGCTCTCCCTTCGGGCGCTACATTGCAAATCCTCGCACTGTGTTTGAGTGGTGGTATAAGGTCGCTCTGTACACTCGTGGCAGGTGGTTCAAAAGCGGCGCTCACAAACCATTTCGCGTCGCCATTGAATGGCAAGGGAGATGTCGGTGAAGTCAGTGCAAAGGATGCAAGCCGGGAGACTATCGTCGGGCTTTCAGGGATGCTGGTAAGGCCCAGTCTGTCGTCCGCACCTTTCCACTGATGAATTACAGCTGGGCACGCTTCTCATACCCTACGTCAACACACGCACCTTGACGTACACGATGCTCTTCGTTTTGGTCGGAGCCCACCTCGTGTTCAACTACCTCGCCGTTCGTGCCGTAGTTCTCCGCACGCTCAATAGGCAGCGTGCGTGCATTCTGTGGACCAGCTTCAAACCGCCGAATGGATCGTTCCGCGAGAGGACATTCACCCCTGCCAATGTCGCTTCCAGAGAGGCGATATTTGGGGTTCCCAGTAGCCTGCGAGAGGCGTCCACGGGGCGAACAATTGGTCGGTGCGTTCTTGGAACGTCCTTCCAAAACATCAGGTCTCAATGTGCTGCGGAGCATATCGCCTCCGCGCTACACGTGTTTGAAGGCGAGCGATATGTGTTATTTATAGTCGGTGGGAAGAAGAGCCATGGTTTGCGCCGGATCAACACCGCAGTCTGTTTCAAGGACGGATATCACTCTAAGGATCAACTTCAGGCTTGGATCCATGCTATCGAAGTCGCACGACAACTGCGTGGTCTGGGAGACAACGTCGATCTAGTGAACGTCCTACGTTCGACGTTGTTGGCGACTCACGAAGCACTACCAGGTTTCATTCGGTCCCTGGTGGAAGTAGGATGGGAAACGGGGGACGATTCGATGATGTTTGGTTCCCCTAATCACCTAATTTTGGGGATGGATAACGAGCTAGAAGACCTGCGTGGTGACAATGAGAACAAAAAGCAACGTTGACGTTGCCCTCTGAGAGGTAGTAGGTGATGAGTCAGGTATGGTTTCATTTACAGTTTACAGTCGACTCCTTCCTAATGCATACCCTACGTAACAGATGCTCTCTCATAACCCATAGCATTTCTGGTTTCCCAAACCGCCTTCGTTCACCATACGACCTCCTTGATAACACATACTCCGGGCTTCTCCCGAGGGTATGAGTTAGGGGGGAGTCGACTGTACATAACTGTGGATGTGTTGCTTGCACTTCTGCGTCGTCTCGGTTCAGTCCGTTTTAGCGATGTGCGGCAATATCTGTTACCCCACCGGATGGCACCGAGACTAGTCCGTCCAGAGCCCATGAGCAAAGCAATTTTACTGAACCATTCCTTTTTGGGTCGCCTCAACGTACTAAGAGCCAGTTCGACAACCCGGGAAGCACCACTATTTCGGCTATAATCAACCAAATGCCGGCATAAATGAGTGGCTAAGGAAAGGGGTTTGTCGGCGAGCTGGATGCCGAGCAAGCGGAGCTCAAAATTTCACCTTCCCATCAACGGCCATGCTCCAACCCACTCCTCGCCTCTCTCTCCCCTCCCCCCAATACCTTCGCAATTTCCTCTTGGGCTTTGCAGCCTTCATCGGTCTCTGCGGTGTGAAAACAGTCCAAATCATGTCAAGAGCCCAAGTGCCAGTGATGAGAAGAACCCGTGTTACCTGGTCTATTGAAGAAACACATAATCTCCTTGATTTCCTAATCAACAACAGATCCCAGTTCGGTGATATGGGGGGGTTCAAAGAGGTCACCTTCAGCACTGCAGTGGAATATCTCAAGTCCAATAAGACCTCTAAACAAGCAGCAACCAAGTGGACTTGGTTAAAACGAATCTACAGTTCTATCAAGACGTATTGAGGTCGCTCGGGTGTCCACTGGGACAATGAGCACGGCGCAAATATCATTTCTGCAAGTGAAGTCGCAGCCTGGAATTCGTTTATCCAAAGCCAGGTATGTGTTATACTCTGTTCGGTTCACAATGCTAATATATGTGTTTTCAGTCGTCCTTAGCCAAAGATCTTGCTCCGTTTCGAAACAATGGTTGGATCTTTTATTAAAAAATGTGCCAGATACTTCCTGATGGGAATACCCATGGCGACTTCTCATTCCAACCAGCAGAAGCAACCTTGTCTCTTGATGGAGACTCGGAGTTCACAGAGGAGCTAGACTCTGTCACTTCCAACTATGCATCCCTTTCACTCAATAGCGACATACCACAGATGGACCCTCAACCCACCCCCTCCCTTGACCTCCTGGAGACTGATATCGGGATGGATCCTGATCTTGACTTTGACTTTGACTTTGACTGCTTGTTGAATGTCGTTCCGGATGTAACATCACGTGAACCCCAAACTCAACAGGCTGCAGTCTATGACATCATATCCACATTGAACCGCACCACACATCCATCAATGTCTTCGGCGTTTGTGTCCATGTCATCCCCCACATCTCAGTTTATCCCTGCACAGTCTACATTCCCTCCTGAGTTGTCCATTCCTGACCCATCCGTCGGTCCCACTTCCATTCCAACCTTTACTACTACCCCGCTGTC
>JBBPOB010000104.1:0-30599 GCA_038091275.1 Tylopilus subfusipes
TCCATGAGGGACAAGGCTAAGGGTCTATCGGAGTTGGCGGATAAGTATGAAAGTTGGAATGACGATCTCTATTACGATGATTAAATGACACAGGCTCAGCATCCATGCGCGAATCGTTGGGTCATCGCTTCTGCCAAATGTATGTTGCTAGTAGACTAATTTTTGATGACGCTCCAATTTTCTCGGTCGAGCAACGTCTTGGCTGCCGTTCACTCACAGATCAGCGACTAGCCTTTTCGCAACAGAAACCCCTTGTCTGACACCACAGCCTTGTCCGGCTCGTTGTCCACGGCGTGGGGAGCTTAGCGCGAACATTCATTCCACAGTCACAAAGCTAGATGGCGCAAAGTATCGAAAGCAAGCAAAGGCGTCTCTCTTAGACCCGCCTCAACGCCCGAACCCTCAATCACGATGATACAAGTCATCCGTCCAGCTCTCGTACTTGTCCACCACTTCCAACATGCTCTTTGCCTTGTTCCGAGTGAGCGTCACGACGCGCCAGTGTAACGGGAACCGTATCGGCGCGTCCTCGAGGTGAGTGAGCTTCTCGATCGCGATCGCAGCTTTCGTGACGTCGCCATCGTACATTTTCGGCGCGTCGAGGAGTTTCCGGGTCTTTGAACCGATGAGGGCAGGATCTCCGTATACGTTGTGTTCGGGTGCAATGCGGTAGTTCTTTCTGAAGATCTCTGTTCGGTATGGTCCAGGTTCTAGTATCGTGACCTTGTAAAGGATTAGAATGTTGTAGAAGGAAGGCAGATCGGAAATGGACCTTGATGCTCCATGCAGGGTCGAGTTCAGCTATGAGTGATTCGCTGAGGCCCTCCAAGGCTAGCGACGAGCTACATCACCATCACACTGCCGGAAATATGGTGACCATCGGTCACTTACCAAACTTTCTGTCGGAAGAATGTCAACATGTTGAAGGAGCAAAGGTGATGTTGAGTGATACGTACGAAGCACTGTAGTGCCCGCACACAGCAGGACCTTGGAGGCCCAGTCCAGAAGACATTTGCAACAGCCTGCCTCCCATGGGCTTATTGACCTCTCGGAAGAATCGTACCGCTTCCGTAGTCACGTGAACAGCGCCCCAGAAGTTGACGTCGAACATCTCTCGGGCCTCTACCTCGTTCACGGATTCGACTTCACCCAAAATTCTCGTGCCGGCGTTATTGAATACGACGTCGATTCTGCCAAAGACCTCTTCTGCCTTGGCAAAGGCTGCAGTGACGTCGGCTTTGTCGGTCACGTCTACTTTGACGACGAGGAGCTGAGTGGATGGATAGCGTGTCTCGAGGTCGGAGATGTCCTCAGGCTTGCGGAGCGTGGCAACGACCTTGTTACCGGCCCCGAGCAGATGCTCGGTCATGGCGCGGCCAAAACCAGACGAGGCCCCGGTGACTATGTTTCATTAGGCTGAGTTATACCACACGGTGAATGCCATACGGGGGACGAACCAAACCAAACTTTGACGTCGGCCATGATGAGGATGGTTTTACGATTCGTGAGATCAGTGATTAGTGACTGAGTCGACCACCGAGTGGGCCCAGTTTTATAGCGCATTCTTCCGTCTCTATCGCATAGCTTCGTCAGCTCAAGTACCGTCAGCTCAAGTACCCGGTCGCATAGCTACGGCAGAACGGTCGGGACACACGTCAGAATGGCCCAGCCGGCCGTAACTCCTGATGACCAATGGAATTTCAGAGTTGGGTGAAGTTAAGTATCGTAGGTGTCCGCCCTGTTGATAACTCGGAAGAAAGAAAGCCGCAAACGTTGATCGGATGTGAGTATGGCGGTGGGCCGTGATGTCTGGATGTGTGGCGCGATATCGGTTGATGTGGAAAGTGTTAGCAATCTATGCGGTGCTGCACTTAAGAGTTGATGACGACTAGGACACGTTTGTGTCCGAAGACCCTTACAATAGAATCGAGACTCGAGGGGGTATTGCGAAGCTGCGAATGTGGGCGCTCAGTGACAGAATTTGAAGGGCCGTGGTTCGGCTTGAATGTTCATTTCTTTGTTATCTTTAGCCTTGTTTCATATGTGCCAAGTCTCGTATCATGACGACCTTGCTGTGCAATATGTACCTTTAGGGCGTCCTCGGGGTGGATCAATTCAGCGGGCAGAAAACGTACCAAAACAGCCCTTGCACGTCGGACATGACTACCATTCATTGTGTAGTCATCAGGTTGCAACTCTGTGGCAACGAAACCCATTAGAGCATGCGCAGCTTCTATCAGATCTCGTAGAAGTGTGCACATGACACAGAACAGAGCTTCACCGAGATCCCCGATGGAACGCGATCCGCTGACGTTTTGATATGATACGGCTACATGGATCATAAGTACAATTTTCTAGATTATGACGATTCAGCTTCAATAGACTTAAGTACCTTTACCAATCTCTCCTTTCTCAATGGTATCCAAAGGGTATCTCCACCCCCGCTACCGTCAGCAGCAACACCAGCAAGGATCAAGCCATGATCTTTAAACTCGCCCAACAATGCCCTCAATGCCGTATCGCTCGTCGCAACGAAATGCTCTCTTGCGAGCGAAAACAGTGCGTCATAACCGAGTCCGAACTGCGCCATGTCAGTAGGAGCGGGGGCGGCTGCGCCTGATGCAGCATCGGCATTTTCAAGCTGTCTCTGAGCGAGGAGGATAAACAGCTTTTTAGCTTTGGCAGTGACGGCAGCGAGTACGTGGGTAACTGCGATCTCTGTGAGCGGAGCGCCAGCGCCAGCAGCAGCTGTGGTTGCGAGGGCAGAGCGGGCACCAGTCGAAGCGTATGATGCACCGGTAATGGAGGAACGGTCGGCGAATGAGAGCTCCGTGTTGTATGGTATGAGGGTGGTGAGGTCGTGCCAGAGAAAGGTATATCCACGCTTCGGTAAGGGAGTGTGCCCCTCTACACAGGAAGAAGACGCAAAAGTTTCTTCTGGAGAGACTTTGCGCGCGAGAAGCTCGGAGGCGGACCAGAGGAGCGGAGCGCCAAGTCTGTCGACGGATGCAACGAGATGGATGTTGGGAGAGAGCGCAAGGAGGGAGAGAGCGTTTTTCATTTTTTGAGCGCGCATGGGAGGGGCATCGATGTTGTGTACGACAAGGTATAGGCGACGCGTGCGAGGCGCGTCGGTGGAGGAGAAGAAGGAGCAAATACGGCGTACCTGCGCGTCCGCGCCGGTAGCAGCGGAGTTGGCGAGGCCCGGGACGCGTTCTATGGATGCAAGCACGTCCTTAAGAGCGGTGTTAGGGTGATAGCCGTTCACGACGACGACATGACCGCGGTGAGAGAGCTCTTTGGACGCAAAGTCGTTGAGAACGGCGCGCTTTGAGCCGAAGCCATAAAAAACGAGGTTGAAACCCTGGCCGAGCTCGTGGGCATAGCGGCGGAAGGCAGTACCTGTGCCGTGGTTACCAGGCCAGCGCGTCTTGGGCTGGGCATTGGCGGTACGGGCATCGTAGGCAGCGATGGAGTCGTTGTACTCCTGCTGAGTGAGTGGAAGGACACGCCCAGAGAAGACGTTGGCGGAGGTGCGGGAACGGGAGGCGGCATGGACAAAATAGGAGTCAAAGGCGGCACGGACGTGGTGAGCGTCGGCGTCGGCGTCGTCGGGGACATTGAGGAAATGGGTCTGGTCGTTGTCTGAGACGTCGGTGTCGGAGTCCATGAATTATTTATTTATTTATTTTCGACGGGATCGATAAGACGCGCTAATCGAAAAAAATTGAAGGGAGACTGATCTCTTCCTCTCATCCTCCGCGAAAAATGGCGCCAGTTGGAAAGCTCTACTCCGTCCAGACACAGCGTCAGACGCAGGTCGTGCGTACATCGCACTTACGATCCCCGACGTCGATCTGACGAGACACAGATCAAGAGCGTGGCTGCTCTCGGTGGCCTCGAACTCGAAATCGTCGCCGATTACAAGCATCACGAAGACAACAAGAAACCTGAATTCCTCAAAAAATTCTCCCTCGGAAAGATCCCTGCGCTAGAGGGTCCCAATGGATTCAACCTCACCGAGGGTGCTGCTATTGCCCGCTACCGTAAGTCTCTCCTTCCCCCCCCCTAACCACAGATCGCTCGGTGCGATCGGGAAGGACGAAAATCATTTCACCATCAGTTATCCCTGTCTTAACTTGTAATGTCGATACGATATAAACTTCAGACCCCTTCTTGTCCACGTTATCATTTGCCCTGATCGCAAACTAATGCCATCCTCTGAATCGCAGTCGCAACTCTGGCGCCAAATGCTAACCTCCTCGGCACATCCTTGGAGGAGCAAGCGTTCGTTGAACAATGGATTCACTTCGCCGAATCTGAGATCGACAGCCCAACACAATTTACTAATCAGTTGCTCAATGGTACCTTCGTGTACAACAAAGCTGTACGTCCTTTCTTTCCTCGTATTTCAAATCTCACTCCCTCCTTCAGATCCACAACACCCTCATCGAGCGCCAAACGCGGGCTCTCAACACCCTTGAGGCACACCTATCAACGCGTACCTTTGTCGTTGGCGAACGTATCACCCTCGCTGATATCCACATCGCCGCTGCCGTCTTCCGTGCGGTCAAGATCATTGTCGACGCTGCAGCCCGTTCGAAACTTGTCAACACCATCCGCCACCTTGAAACGATCGTCAACCAGCCCAAACTGAAAGACATCTTTGGTCAGATTGAATACATCGAGAAACCACGCCAGTATGTCCCTCCCAAGAAGGAGGCAAAACCTGCCCCCGCCCCTGCTGCACCAAAGGAAAAGAAGGAGAAAGAGAAGCCAAAGAAGGAGGACGATGACGAAGAGGATGACGGCAACCTCGTTCCCGAGGAACCAAAGACCAAGAACCCTCTCGATCTCCTACCAAAATCTTCCTTCAACCTCGAGGATTGGAAACGTGCATACTCCAACAAGGACACTCGTGGACCTGATGGTGCCCTCGAGTGGTTCTACGCCAAGTATGTCCAGTGTTTGTCTATCATATCAGATTTCACTAAATATCTCGCACAGCTTTGACAAAGAAGGCTTCTCGGTTTGGCGAGTCGACTTCAAGTACAATGAAGAACTGACCCTCGTATTTATGTCGTCCAACCAAATCGGAGGCTTCTTCAACCGTCTCGAAGCCTCACGTAAATACCTTTTTGGTTCTGTTGGTGTCCTTGGGGAGTCCAATGCGTCCATTATTTCGGGTGTATTGATCCTTCGGGGTCAAGATGTCAAGGCCGTCGTTGATTGTGCGCCTGATTGGGAGAGTTATCATTACAGGAAGTTGGATCTGGACAACGAAGGGGACAAGAAGTTCTTCGAGAGTGCCCTTGCTTGGGATTTAGAGATCGACGGCAAGACCTGGAAGGATGGCAAGAACGTGAGTCGCATGCTTCGTCGTCACCACCGTTCAGATACTGACCTCGTCTTCAGTTCAAATAAACAAAAATAGATTACACTTGCCTAAGATAGGTGTAGGCTTTGTGTTGTCGCCACTCCCGAATTACGTTTCTCCCTCTACGCAGTCAGACTGTGGCCAGACTTTGATGGATTGACACTCGATTCCGTGTAGGTTTCTCGCAACAACGCAACTTTGCTTGTTCAGCGCGGCACGAAGAGAGATTCTTGCGGAGGTTATATATAAGTGTCAATTGGGCAGACGGCCGTAACACCGAAACTGCGAGTCAAAGTGTTCGCAACTGCACTGTTAGTTGTCTGCGCCAGAAATCGACAATCATATCTGCCGGATGATCAGGAACTCGAGTCGCACGAAAAGGCTGTTCGCCTTTGCAAAGGTCAGCGCTAGCCTCGTCTCGGAACATGCTTGTCGGAGGAATATGAAAATTTCCCTATTTGCCCTCAATTACCCGAAGGCGCACAGCTGCCAATCTCCGGTGTACGAGGAACTACTGAAGGGCCAGAAGAGGCGAAAAACTCGATAATTCATGTAGGATTAGTGGAAACGAGACGACCCTCGTCCAGCTCAGAGTCGTTGGTCGACCGGTCAGTGGGCGTGTGCTTGTTTGGGGCACAAGGGCGAGTGGGAAGCCGAACGCTCAGCGGCAGCCTGAGAGCCAGCACTTCACCTTCCCCACTGCATGGAGCTTTCTTCCTCGAAATTGCATCTACCGTACTACAAAGAAAGTCATCACCAGCGCCAACGACTAGTATGCACGTCGCAAGAATAGGTTTCGCGTTCAACACTGTCATTCCCAACTAGAGTCCGAGATGCGAATGTATCGCAGAAATTCTGTGCAAATCAACCCTTCCTTGCAATTCGACGTCAGATCGCAGGACTGGCTCGACACCGACGAGCCACAGCAGTGCCCAGACACGTCGATTCGAGTAGAGAGGTTGCTCAAGAAAGGATGCATCCTCATGGGTGTCCTGGATCTTTGGAAGAGGACGAGGTACAGCGCCCGAGGAGGACAAGATCGACCAGGCAGCCGAGTATTTCAGGTCACGCAAAAGTTGCTTTCAGTTCTTGTTTTCGACAGCGATCTGGTGGGTCTCTTCCCCGCCACGATTCCAGGGGCGCGCGTGCGTGACGATTAACGAGGAGAATGTGCAACAACGGCAAGGTTACGCGGTTCAACCGAAATCTGATGCTGTTGACCAAGTTTTATCTGTTGCCCTTCGGACACGGAGATCAAGTACGTCGTATGTATCATGAATGACCATGCTCTAATCGTGTTCAGACCTACCGTACCAAATTTGACTGTCTATCATGACGGTCATGTGAAATATATGAGCCAGGAGGGCTTTCTGGTCCAGAAGCGTACAGATTCCCGCCCAAATAGACATCAAGTATGTTTCGTGATGCTCCGCAAATCATGTTAATCAATTGGTTTTCGGCAGTGCCATACAGAGATGGTGATTCCCCGGGGTCGGCATATGATTGGCCAGAGGAGACAGGAAACGATGTCTAACGATAAGAAGGTGAAAGCAGAAGATGGTAATCAAGCTATCCACTGCGCCTGATGTGTCTGACGCCTTCTTAGTAGGGAAGCTGGAAGAAGTGGTCGAGTGGCTTGATGGATTGAACTGCGCTGAGAAGCAGGACGATACGTTGTCACTTCGCCAGCCTGATACATGCAAGTGGTTGTTTGATACAGCCCAATACAAGATGTGGAGAGACGGCGAGAATTCGTTCTTATGGTTGAGAGGGAAACGTAAGATATTCGAGGTACTTGTCAACTCTCACTAATATGATGAACGTCATCATAGCTGGGGCGGGCAAATCCATATTGGCGTATGTTCATGTTCCTGTACGTCCGGTTGATTTTGACCCCGAGTATAGCTCGTCTGTCATCAATTCCCTCGAAACTTCCCTACGCGTGGGAGAAGTCCTCGCCTTTTTCTGTTGTGATTTTCGAAACGAGCGGTCAACCACTTCTGCGGAAGTGTTGCGCTCTGTCCTCTTCCAGCTCTTGCGCGAACTTGATGGCAGTACCCCCAATGTCGGAAGGTTAATCAAAGACCTGAGCAAGGCAGAGGAACGGGGTGGAAGCCTCTGGTTATAATGGACACCCCCGATGAATGCAAGGGTGTCAGAATACTTCTCCAGGCTCTCATGGTGATCAAGAATCGCGTACGGCTCTTCGTGACCGGTCGGCCCTTACATGTTATCATGCGCGACCTTTCGAGTCTTCAATTTATCTCGATGGATGAGATGGAAGACGAGTTGTTTGGAGATATCCAGCTACACGTTGCCAGAGAACTAGACGCTCGACACCGGCTAAGAGAACTCGATTCCGGGTTCAAGGCTGAGATCTGAGATCTGCTCAGTTTTATGACCTCGATCTACCAGATACAAGCGAGACGTGCATGCTGGATACCATATTGTACATGGTCAAATTATTCGCGCATCCATTCAATTATCACTGGATGACATCCCCTCGTGCAACTCCACCTGTTCAGGAACCTCAGCGTGTCTCTCATGCGACTGGGAGCTCGCATTGTATTACCTTTGGAAACTCAACGCGCTCGCTCAACATACTCTCTCCCCAGCAGAGAAGCTTCAGAAGCTGCACCAGCTTCACATCCTTCCCTTGACTGAAACTATCCAGAATGGCGGAATTCACTTCTCCCGCAGTCTTCATCCGTTGCACAGGAGACAACAAGTCCGTAATTGCGGATGGTGCCGATGATGACGAATCGAATGCCAGCAGCGCCATCGTCCGTTCCAGCTCTGCGAGAAACTCGGGATTCTCCTCTCCCCGCGGTGCTAATTCGTCTTGAGCAAACTGCAGCGCCTCCGCGATGCAACCGTCGCGGATATATTCAATAAGCTTTTGCTGTTGGAGGTGAAAATATAGCGAAGGATTTGTATCCAGTATCTAGAAAGATCGCCAATGGAATCAGCAAACCTCGTTGGTCGATCAAAAGAAAGCATGTAGAATGTAAATCATATTGAAGACTGAGGTTTATGGAAAGTCTCGTCACCGACTTTCATCAAGTCTGAGAGTGGTGCATGAAATGCTTTAATCCTTTCTCACCCCAGATAGGCTTAAACGAGCAACGAGAACCTACCTCGGGGTTCAAATCATTTACGCGAGTAATTGCTTCCTCGACATCGCCACGTTGCAGTGCCTCGCGAATTCCCATCCTGCTCTCGATAGACTCGAAGTCCACAGGGGTGGTTATACCTGCCTCATCACTGAATTCTTGAGCGGCAGACTTGTACCCCTCTATCACCAGATAATCCATTATCAGCCGGTTCAGGTCACTAGAAGCAGACCAACGATCAATCGTGAATCAGATAATGACACATGTAATCTCATCTCGGAATTCAGAGAGATTCCCAATGACGACGTTCTCGTCATGAAAAGGTCGAACACGGCGAAGGGATACTCACTGTTTCGTAACCTGGACCTCGTGAAGGCGGCGTTCCCACTCATCCTTGCATATCGAAGTCTTGGGAGGCTACATAGGATGCGTAAGTACCCACTATGTATTGATAACGAAAGAAAATACAAACCATGAGACGTGCCCCAATGTAGTTTGTTTGCGACTCACGACTGCAACGTGCGCGTGATGCAGCAACGCATGAACGTCTGCAATGCACCGAGAACACAGCACGATGGCGGCGGCCGATTGCGTAATAAGTCACGTGGGGTCACGACCACTACTCCCCTTGCAGTCGTTTTCTGAATTGATTGCAAGTCACTAATCGACGCGTCGCTCATCGCATTATGTATCTCCAGTAGACAGGCACCGCCGTACCACATTCAACGTAAGTCCCGCCCGAACTTGTTTCGATTATCCCACTGAGCCTCAACTATATGCAGGGTGGCTCGTACCTCCCCCCTCTAGACGCCGGAGTGCAAGGAATGACTCGCGCCATCGCTGATAAGTTCACCAGGCAAGCGATGACTATGAAGAACACTCACTACTGCCTTCCCTTCGCCGAATTCGCTCACTTGGCCCCAGCCTTCGGCTCATCCAATGCCGATGCTATACGAGCCATCTATGATGAACTCGTTCAGGAGAACTTTTTCGTTTCGGAACGGTGGAACCTCGAAATTCTGTGTACCGCGCGCCAGAAAGCCACCGTTGAACTAACATGGGCCGCCCTTTTTCAGGAGGTGAGCAACATCCCACTTATGATCGAGTTCGTGGCTAATTGTAACGTTTCAGGTTCTTTTTAAAGCGCGCCATTACTCGCATTTGTTTCAGTCCCAAGCAGGCACCTATGAATGGCGCTCCCATGCACTACATCCTATTGAAAAGCAACGTAAACCAGATGTTATTCTAGTTCCAAAAAGCCAACACACCTCCACCTTCGGCTCAATCTTAACATACTGCGAAGTCAAGGAAAGCTGCAAGGATCCTAATTTAGTGGAGGCCTCGGCACAATTGCTGCAGGTGGCTGGCTACGCCATAAGTTGTCAGATCAATCGCAATTTCTTTCTTGGGGCGATGCTATGTGGCTCCTTCTTCTTCTTTGTCCTCCACATTCACGGTGGTAGCTCTTTTTACTCTGAAGGCATCGACATCAACAAATCACCTGAGCCCTTCATCAAGGCGATTCTTACTTTGTCTTCCGGCATCAGCATCGCTACTGGATTTGACCCTTCCTACATTATTCGCTCGGGGCCAGCTTACAGCATCCGTGTGAATGGTGATGGGGAGCCTGGCAGCAAGAAACGCTACAACTTGACAGTTACTCCTCAGACGTATTATAGGAGTTATGACATGACAGGAAAAGGCACCAAAGTGGCAATATGCACGGACGAAGAAGAGGAAGAGGATTGTTTCTATGCGCTTAAGGAGACTTTCCTCCTTTCCCCTGGACCCAATGACGTCGACAATCACAAATTTTACCTTCAAAATGACACTAGGGATTTGACGGCTGACGAGGAAAGGATTTTCGGTGATACAGACAAATTCGATATCTTTCGTGGCAACACGGAAACTTTGGGTACGCGGAAACGGGGTGGTAAAAAATATCTCCGTGGCATTCCTGTCCTTGTTGCCGCTACAATCGTCGACATCCGCTACTATAATCCCCTCGTTAAGGAAGTAGACTGCTCCCAGACAATCATATCAAGGTTTTCGCAGGTGGAGGAGTTAACAGTCGAGAACTGCATCCACTACCGCACCATCGGTGAAACATGTGGAATACCTATCGCTTGGTTCTCTTGTCGGCGGGAGTTGGTCAACGGCATGATGTGTGCCGTGTCAGGTGAGCTTGTAATTTTGTATTTGAAAAGAGGGGTATTCATTTGCTGCAGCGCATTTTAATGGTCTGTTGAAGGATCTGCTTCATTGCGACCCCAGCGAGGGAAACACCTGGTTGTGTGTCAACAACCCCCTGGACCCCAACGATGCAATCCCTGACTGGCCAAAAACCGCTGACGGAGGGCAGGACATGTACAAGTACCCTAAACGATCCGGTGTCTTAGGCGATTGGGGTATGGCAGAGATCCAACGTAAGGATGCCCCTGAACATACTCCCGGAGGTATCACTGTAAGAGTCTTGTTGCTCTTT
Organism: Tylopilus subfusipes; assembly: GCA_038091275.1. Classification (NCBI taxonomy): domain Eukaryota; kingdom Fungi; phylum Basidiomycota; class Agaricomycetes; order Boletales; family Boletaceae; genus Tylopilus; species Tylopilus subfusipes. Next base: position 10,976 of record JBBPOB010000104.1, read on the forward strand.
GTCGGAGAGCATCACCACTGATGCACTTTATTTTCAGGGTACCTATCCCTTTCTGGCAGCTGAGTTGCTCACATCGGCAGCAGAACTGGGTATGATCAAACGCCAGCCCAGCCACGACCTCGAAGCTCTGTTCTGGCTCCTTTGGATTGTTAGCGTTAACAGTGTGGGTCCTTACTATAAGCAACGTCAATGGGCAGCCACGACCCTTACCCCTCCTCATAACCCCATTCCCATTCCCAACGTCGCTGGTCCTCTCCATCAGCTCTCGACGCCTACCACGAACTTTGTCATAACCAACCTTCGCACGCCTGCAGATGCTGTAGGACAGAACAAGGGTGTTCCACTGTGGGCTACACCTGGCCTGCATGAAAGTAACACGGAGGATATCTTCACGTTCAAGAGAGAAATCCCCAAACATCACTTTTTGGAGAGCATGAGTCCATACTAGCGTAGGGATGCTGCCGGTCAAGCATTTGAAAATGGCATGTTGAAGTTGCGAGACTGCTTCGTATGGCAGGATCCCAAACTACCACCCTCCAATCCCATTACTCACATCGAGTTCATTGAAATCTTGAAGGAAATGCGAGACGGGATCCCTGCTGAATTGGATTGTCATGGCGCGTCTAATGAAACGATCGACGAAGCTCGGGAAAAATACAAGCAGTTGGTGCAGTCAGGTAAAGATCTGGGTGTACAGTTGCTCGATGTCCCATCAGCTATGCTGCTGTGTAATGGTCGAAAGTTCTCTAACTTTCCCACTGCTACGAAACTTGGGGTGAAATCCAGTACCACCAAAAGACCGTCAGATAATTCAACTCAGCAGAGTTCGGACAAGCGTCGACGAGGTGGCGAGGAGGGCGGACAGGTCGCTGCAAAGTCCACTGCTGAGGTCACTCCTAACCGGTCCCAGTACCCGTCCAAGAGGAACACGAGTGTTGGCGTCAGGTCGTCGCCCAGGAAGAAGGGGTCGTCGAAGCAGTGATGGTTCGTTGCCATTATCACCTCGTGGGTCTTTTGCACTCCAGCACGTCTTCATCGTTGTTTTCTTTGTTTGCTCACATTCCACTCATTGTTGTAAACATTATCATTGCCTTGCTTTTTTTCTATCCCGATACCTCTACTGAGATGATGGCTCTCCTGGCGTGCCGAGAGCACAAGACGGCAAGATTCTCAATCGATTCGGAGCCTTAATTGCCTTATCAGACCCGTCCGCCTGGGGGCGCCCAGTGAGAATCCAAACCGTTGGATCTACAAAACAATAATATTACGGGCGGAAGACTGACGAAAACGGGAGCGCATGTCTCTAGCACATAACATATGGGGGTCATACTACGGATAAAATATCACAAACACGGCTCGCTGGCAAAACAGGCTATCAGATGCTATTCAGGTATCTGCTTCGGGAGACATGGAGCCTTGACGTCGACCAGCTCCATGCACAGCCTGTTGATCATTTCTTCCGCTTTGCTCCCTTCGTAGAAGACGTCACTGGGAAGAAGCCGTGCAACAGGGACCAAAGCTGCGATAACAATGATGGGTCGATTTTCCAACCCGAGCCCCCAGAGTGCTCGCGAATGAGCCTGTGCAGTTCTTTCCGAGACTCGGTGCGCCGTTGTTGGATGGCATCATCCGGGACGTCGAGTGTGGTCACGCACGCATGTGCATCGAACTCCATTCCGTTACGCCGCAGCTCCTCCTCGTTTTCAGTCCACCACGTCTCCATCTCGCCTAGCTGGTGCTCCAGCCCGGTCACGACCAGCGCGACCGGGACCTTTCTCTGGCAGATCGTGACGTAGAATAAGTCATAATTGCGTTTGAGGGCCTTGGTAAGTCGGGTGCCGCGGATGCAGTAGATGACGAGATGGATGCCCCCCGAACGTGCCAATTCTTGTATTAGTCCTCTCAGGTTGTCCTCGGCTTCTTTAGCAGGGACCGTCCCCTCTGATCCTTCATCTAGTCCCGCAGTGTCCCAGAGCACGCAGGAAGTCTCCTCCAACGTGAATGCATACCGTTCATGGTTGAACGTACACCCGACGGCAGCATTGGAGGTTTGGGCAAGCTCCCGATCGGCAATCAGGTTGATGACGGACGACTTTCCAACGCCGGTTTCGCCAAATATCAAGATATTGGCATCCGCGGCCTATGCAGAAACGCTCAGTTACGAAATGGATAAAGGATATTCAAATAGAAGCTAATCTCGCGGAGTGGAATAAAAAACCATTCAACTCACCTCTTTTCCTTGTTTGTTCACTGAAGAGTGCTCGTTGGAAGTACTCCCTTGAAGATAACTGGTGCTTCTATTCGTCGCGGCGGACGATGGGTCATTGTTCACATCGCTACCATGAGGCGGATCGCTGGAATGCGCTTTCCTGTGCTGAATTTCAGAACTGTCTGGGGAATCTGAAGTCACAGGATGCATAGATTCCTATGAAGAAAGCACTCACTCGAGGAAAGAAATAGAGTGCCATTTGACTTTACGTCTTCTCGTTCGTCGGCTGTACCGGGCTTAGCATTGGAGGATTGAACATCACCCTCCCTGCCACCGGAAGCTGCAGAAGCATCCAGTCGTGGGACTTCCTGAGCTTCCATCGACTTCTGGAGCTAGTTTTCAGGGCTGCATGAGGTAGTACGTGCGCATTCAAGACCTACCCTTGCCTTCTGCGAGTGCAGCGCATAGGTCAAGTGATCACTGGCATGTAGGTTGTTGTTCGACGTACCGTTTTCCTCAACGCTGTGGAGACCATATATGACGTGTACCCGCCCATCACACTGCTAGAAACACTGTTTCGTGAGATATTTTGCCCGTTCGGCAGTCACTCGATATTGCTGGATAGCAGCTCACCTTCGGGGACAATCTGAGTAATGTTCGTCGTTCAAGGTCTTCACGGATTTGTGGGGCATGGAACACACTCGGTCGCGATAAATCCTGTCTCATGTCAGTCAGGTCATGGTGCACACGCTGAGCACCGCTAGTACATGGGACGCAGTCAACACGCAGTTGAACGAATGTTGTGTCTGCTGCATCCCTTCAAGACGCCGCCTAATCCCACCGAGATGAAAGGCAGCTCCAGACATGGTTGGATTACTGTGCTTCCATAGCGCACCTACTCTATGTGCATGTCCATCGTAAAGCTGCGCAAACATTCCAGGGAGTTAATAGTTTCAGAAGTGGAAGCCCGAGCTCAGCTGACGAGGTACTGGGCGGTTTCGGACGATCTAGGCGTGAATGTTGAGACCGAAAACATCTCTGGGAATGCCCCTAGTAGCGTTGCAAGTCAATTAGATCCGACCACTTGCTGAGCAAAATAGGATAACAACCTCGTGCTGACTCGGATCTCAGTTGATCCGCATCCGAGCTAGCGAGAGAATCACAGTTGAGTATGTTACAATGAGTCGGCTCCATTGATCGGATATTACTTACATTAAAAAAACAGCTCAGCTCCGCTCAGCACCACATGACACAGGAGACATTATTGACACCGAATCCCGTTCTTGCTGTATAGAGAGTAAATTATTATGACATGTCACGTCGGACCAGCTTTGAGGATCGCGGAACTGTTTCTCTCTTTTTTTTCTTCTGGTGTTCGCGTACGCCATGCAAACCCATTTGATAGATCTGAAATCTTTGGTCCTCCGGTGCTCAGCTAACTTTGCGTGGAGCAAATCTTCGTCAAGTACTGACAGGAGGTGCCGGTGCACGTTCGTTTTTTGGAGTTATGACCGACATGAGCCAAAGTACAACGGGACATGTGGCGAAAAGTTGGTCGGTCATTAATTTCGAAAGCGACTTGATCGGCCTGACTAGCGGCGATGCGTTGGTTGCGGCCGATTGGGAGGAACTAGTTGGCTGCAGACGAATGGTCGCAGTAACGCTAGAGTTCCGTGGAGTGGTAGCAGAGTTGCGAGACATCGAGTCAAGCGTGGAAGGCAGATGGTTGATCATATGGCATGCAGTATAACCACTCGCCTCATGGTACATAGTGTGGTGGTTCTCAAACCCTCTCGTCGTGTGCTCACCAGCATCACACGGAAATAAAAGCACCTGCAATTCAAGTTGATACACGGAGCAACGCACCCTACGAGGCATCGACATTTCCTTTCCCCCAGCTAGAAAACCAGCAACAGGCAGCACTACAAACCATTGATACTTCCTGCCACGGCCTCGACCGCATTCTTGAGTGCATGTGCTTCCCGAACGACGCTGTCATTGTCGTCCTCGGCACACTCGGCGATGAACGTCGCAGTCTCGCCAACGAAGCCTACAAGCATAACGCAACACGATTGAGCATCCCGATCGCGACGAACATGAGTGTTGTAACGACGTACCGACAAGTTTGCCCCCTTCTGCTTTCCACATCTCTGTCGCGCACGCCAGCGCCAAGATGCGCACACGAGCGTCTTCGGAACGCGTGTGCATAAGGAGGTCGAGGTTGAGGCGCTTGAGGAGGTCTGGGGACATGTGGGGGAGTATGGTGACGACAGAGACGAGACAGGACACCAAGCGTTCTCGCGGCGTCTCCGACGGAGCGGTCGAGATCGGGGACGTGGAAGACAACCGCACGGCAACAGGAACCTGGGAGAGTACGTGGGGAAGAAGCGCAGACAACTTGTCTTCACGCCAGAAGACTGCAAAGGAGAAGAGTTCGGGATACATCAAAGTCGATCGATCGACGAACATACCTCCGTCGTCAGCTTCAAGGGACTTTCTTAGTGTTGTGATCACGCCCGACCACAGTGCCCAATCCGTCACGGCGGTTTCTGACGAGGAACTAAAGGATTGGAGTACCTCTGTGAGAGGGCGTAACAGCGTAGACATGTATGGATTCATCAATCCCTGTGAGTAATCAGCTATTGGTACGATGTAGACCATGACCATGCGACATACCTTGAAGTAGTCAAGCAGAGTGATATACACATGACAAAAAGCAATCCGCCTCTCGTCCGTCGCTGTGAAGGGCCAAAATCAACGCATCGCCTCATCGAGCTTCAACCGTACGTACCTTTCTCGTCCACAAAGGCCCAGTCGTGCATACGTCGGAACAGAGGTCTGAACGCATTCTCGTTCAGCTTCATCACGAGTTCAGTAAAGGCCGATATCACATGAGGCTCGCCCTGACAGAAATCCATGGGTTAGTTTGCACGATCTCCACGACCAACATCGTCAAAAATTACTGACATCAGTGAAGGCAAACACCATCTTCACGTCGAACGCTTCCATAAAGACCTTGAACATCGGTCGCAGATTGTGCAAGACCTCCGAACGGGGAGCGGCGTGCAGCACCCTCTTGAGCAGCGTAAAGTACCCAATCAATCCATTGATGGCCTCCTGTTGTGCTGAGCTCGTCACCGGTTCAATCAATGCATAACGACGCTGCATACCTTTGTCTGCGCCTTGTCCACGTTTGGCCAAAGTTCAAACAACGCAGGGAGCAGTACCTCGGCCGACGCCCGTTTTGAAATCGCCTTGCTTAGTCCTGTGAGGGGATTATTTTGTACGGTCGACGCAGCGCTGTAATCAACGTAAAGCTTCGATATGTCGGTCAGTTCTATCGCCCCGTAAAAGGCGGGTAGAGACGACAATAGGCTGTGAAGGGTTGCAAGGGCAGCTTCCCCTACGTCGGCAAGTTCTGAGGGTCCAGTGAGTAGCGTATCGAGGGAGTGCATTGCAAGACGTACGCGTCTTCCCCTTTAGACCTTCACGCAGGATCAATACACATTCCTGCGCGATATCCCTAAAGTGGGGGATGATCCGGGGGCCAAGGGCAGTACTTCATCAACCATGTCAGATACGTATCAGAGAATACTGAGATGATAATACGACGGCTCACACATAGCAAGGTAAAACCGACACCGCCGCTGCAGCTGACGTGCGGGACCGCACCACCTTGAGGATGTGCGGCAAAGTCGAGATGAGTTTTGTCTCTTCTCCATCGCGACACGTGGATCCCAAGGCCTTCAACGCTGCGAGCGCAGATTCGACCAACGAACCAGCGGATTGGCGCTCGATGATGTCCCGGATGAGGCTGATGAGTTCGATGATCGTCGCTCGACACTCCTCGCGCACTCGTTCAGTGACCAGCGGAATTCTGGCGGAAACGACGCCGAGCGCTCCTGCTTTGATCTAATGCAAGAATCGTCGGTCTACGTTCGTCGAGCGAGAAAGCACATAACAAACTACGCACTCTCGTGTCCTCGGATGCCAACATCACGCGACTTGCAGCCAAGAACTCTCTGGCGGAAATGACATTCATGATGCGGTCAATGGCAGTCTGAGCTGCGGCGATGATCGCCACTACGTCGGTTTCCGGGATGTCGCCAGCTGGAGGCGAGGCGAGATCCAAGAGATGGGCGATGACGTTGGTGGTGCTACCTCTCTCTCCGCTGCTGGGCACATCCGACTCCAACGGTGTCAATGACGTGCTCGCAAATAATATGAGTGCTAGTATGCGACGCTTCAGCGTAGCAGAGGCGGAGGACGAGTGCTCCCCATCCCTACGACGTAATCTTAACAAACCGCGGTTCCAGCCGACGAAAGCGTGTGCAATGCTCACCGAGGATAATCCAAAAATGCAGGCTCGGCATTCTCCGGTGCGAGAAGCTGGGATCGAAGCCGAAAACACTCTTTTAATACCTCCGTGAGTACCTGGAACACAATGTGAATCGCCTTCGAGTAAATAAACTGGACAGACGCACGAATAATTGCAATGAGCGGTCGAAGTGCCGCAGTAGCGACGTAGGGAGAGTGAGCGTATTCTGCGCTTCTTCCGGTGTTTGTCGGCTCGCACGATTGGTGACCTTGTCGATCAGAAGCATGCAGACCGGAGCCAAGAATGTCTGGGAACCAAGGACTTCTGTGAGGTGCACGAAAAAGCTAGTAGGGTAATGATGAGCGAACGAATCACACACGTCGGGAAAGATCGCACTTTTGTCGCCGATGGCGGGGAATATGGTTCGACGCATCCGTAAAAATGCGCAGGAAATTTCTAGCCCCGATATACAAGTCAAAGCCATCCAAGTGCTTCGTTTTCAAGGACGACACCATCACCGGCACGATGTTATCGATGGTCTGCGGCAAATCATTGAGCTAGACTTCAATAAACGGATGGATTTAGTCTCACATTCTGGACGACTTTAAAGCTATACGAGTCGTCCCTGTGGAAGACATTGGATCCCATGAATGTGAAAATGGGCATGATGTTGTGAAGGACAGAGTCGGGGGAAAGCTTGGCCAGATTGGCCATCAAGAGCAAAGCTTCGTTAAACGTTTGAGGATTGTCGGCGACTGTCAAGCAAACTTAAAATTTGATGGACGAAGAAGGCGAAAATTAACTAACCCCTGATAAGTTCAACCAGAACATCCAAACGAACGGGCCTTGCAGGGGGTTCCTGATATCCCGGTGAGTGACAAAAGCGGCAGCGCTAGAAAGATTCTCACCGTAACTCTACTTGCACTCTTCTCTGTCGCAGCCATCAACATCTGGCAGACGTAGTTCGTGTCTGACGGCCCCCAGTGGTCGGAGCGGACGATCTTGTTGAGTGTCTCCAAAAGGTTCGACACCAAGTCCAAAGAACCCGGAATCTCCGTCGTCCCAAGCACTTCGGCCAACAAAGTCAATGGTTGGAGCTTGTTGATTTCAGCGGCATGTGGTGCTCTAGCGACGTCATCAGTCTACACGCCAGTATGTCCACGAATGGTCACGTACGACTCCAATTTGGCGCGCTTGTTCAGGGGGGCCTCGCCCTCGACGTGGTCCGGTCGGAATTGTGCAAGAAGCTGGATGATTAGCGCAACATCCCCACCAAGGAGCTTCCCAAGAAGTACACGGGATGCCAAGTACTAAGTGCAATGCAGATGAGCGACTATAAGATATACCCAATACGCATTTACTCACCGCTTCCCCACCATCACTGCCTGCTTGCAGCAGAACCGTGCAAGCTTCCGTCCGTCTCTCAAGATCGAGGTCCACAAAGAGTCTCTCTTCAAGAGCGTTCGCGTAGAGCTCCCGCGCAGACGCATCCGAGTCTGTCAGACTCTACTCAGCACACCCGATAGAACATCGGAAAAATGAACATACTGGAATGGAAATAGAATCGAAGACCTGACACGAAAACCGGCCAGGTTTCGTTGTCCTCTCGACTCCCCAGGTCCGTCGAAGAAATGCAGAGGAAGCCCGCGACGACCAGCGATACGTACGCCTCAAACGACGTTCCAAATACCTGTGCAATGGAACTAGGGTCTTGCGTCAGTGCCTTCATGACCGGTAGTAACATGTGGGATTTGGAGAAGTCAGTAACACTCTGGATGGAGTGGAGAAGCGCGATCCGAGCGGACGGGATGGGATGGCTGATGACATGCGAGAGCAAGAAGCACAAGACTCGACGCCTATATCTGCACATAATGGTCAATAACGGAGGGCAAATAAATCGATACCGCTTCGTACTTTGCATTCGAACCTTGAAAGTGTTTCTGATGGAACGCCTGGATGTAGTCCGCATCTTGGATCAACTGCTCCCTGTTGCCTACAAGCGCTCTCACATATGTAGAGAGATCCTTGGTGTCGAGGTGTTGCAATTGAGCTGCCGCAGATTCGTAAGCGGTCCTTCACATGCATATCCAAATACTTACATGAAGCTGATCCGTATATCGTGTCCAACGCATACATGTGCCTCTTCTCAGAGGTGCTACCAAGAAGCGAGATAATCTCAAAGATTAACGCTCCGTCCCGTTTATCACATCGTGTATCCAACAAGACGGCGATCAACGACGGAAGGACCGTCTGGAAATCGATGGCGCTCGTACCCATATGGCCACGTATGAACGCAAGAACGTGCAAAAGCGCACGCGTCCTGACTCTTTCCAAAGAGGGTGAGGATGACAGCAAAGTCCCGAGGAGGAAAGTTAACGAGTTGTCTTTGAGGTTGAGAAACAGTGTCTGCAGAATGGGGGTTGAAAGCGGATTGGGTACGGTACCCGCGGAGGCAGAGGCGAGAGCGTAGATTTCTTGCATCAGTGATACATAGCACTGACTTGACTCGCTGGGAATCTGATCGGCCTTGAGTGAATTCAACCGACTGAACTGTATCATGAAACACGGGCTACGTACTGAGGGAACCACTGAAATCCAAGCTTCCGAGAGATTGCAAGGGACGGGAAGAGCCGGAATCAGGGCAAGGATCGAAGCTTGCAATGCATGGACGGCATTTCGTCCTCCCGGTTTGATGACCACCTTCATGCCTACGTATCGTGCATCCAATGCCTTACACACCATGAGCACCGAATCCACAGCGTGATAAATAGGACCGGACAAACCTCTTCTAGGCTCAAACCGTCGCTTGCCTCCAACAAGGTCAGTCGCATGGAACGTATGAGACGATGCGCAAGCAAGATCTGCTGGTCCCCCGCGGTTCGCACGAGCAGGGCGCGGAAGATCAGATATGCCATTGCTCGAGCATGCGGAAGGGAATCGTGTAGCTTGAACAATAAGACAGTAATCTCTTGGCTACTGTCGTTCGCAGCCAAAATATTCTCTGTGAATACGTATAGACTCAGCGTGGGGACTTGGTATGTGTCGAGAACTACTTACCCGCTATTTTGTCAGTTACGCCAAGGTTAGCTTCGCATATCTTCCCGCTAACTCCATCACTGTCATCCTTGTCGGCCTCCAGGACTTCTTTATCTAACAATGACACTTCGTCCCACACGTCAACGCAACCTCGTAACCATCCCGTCTGGAATCCACCACCCTCCTGGATAGCTGCCCATACGCTCCGCGTCGTCCTGAATTTCGCCTGTGAGGCAAGCAAGAACGGAAAGAGTGCGGTTTGTTGGACGGCAGGTGTGAGATCGGGGTGCTTTTTGATAAATGGCCCTGCGAGGAAAGCCGCATGCGCACGCAGAACTGCCCGAGCGGGAGGTGTAGGGAACAACTGGGAGGTAATGATGTCCAATAGCTGCTGAGGCGACGTCGTCGGGGAAATCGTCGAAAGGAATAAATCGGGCGAGGCATAGAGCGCCTGTAATACCCCGACGTGGGTATCATAGACGCGGCCGAGCAGAGCTGATTGGATAGATGCCTAGCACGCCATCAGTTGAAGTCAAGGATTGACTACAATATGCGAACCATATCCGAAGCGGATAAATTATCCCGCGAACCTTCCAATGTCGAGTACATTTTCTCTACCGCGACAACGCGTACAACCTTTGATGTGCTCGCGGATGCGACCACGACCTCGTTCACACTGCTGGACTCGGCCAATGGGTGGCTCTGATGTTTGTACTGTCTTAGTTTTGAAAATACCGATAGACAAGGCGCCGCTCACCAAAGAAAACGACGTCAAGAGCTCGTTTGCCATCTTTTTTCGTTCCTTCTTATCCTCTTTCGGTTCTCCGGCCTTTGCGCTAGATTCGGAAAGTACATCGTCTGCGACTTCTCGCAAAAGCTCAAGATGACGCTGGTGAACGAGAGAAAGCAGTGACCGCGCGACACGGATAGTTTTCTCTCTCGCCTCGGCTTCGGCTGCTCCATGGTCGGAACCAGGTGGTGACGTAGCAAGGCGAACCAGAATGCGAGACACTTCTCTGATGACCACTGAGGGAGCATTTGAAGTGTTTATCAAAGTCGAGAACAGTAACGATACCCGATGTTCATAGACGCTACACGTAAGGTGAGGTCACCCCATATGGAGACGAACGGAGATCTACTCACCGTTCCCCCAGGGAGCGAAGAAGCGGGAGGATGAAGTGCTGCGCACCGACAATCGCCAGGGCTTTGTTTGTTTCATCGGCGAACCCTCTGTACAGATTCTTTCGTTTTTATGAAGCGAGATGACATGATAGAAACATACGACATCTTTGTGCACACTAGGCATGCACTAAGGGGAAACGCCTGGATGTTTTCTTGCGACGAACAGATCGCCACGGCAGTTTTGACAAAATGGGCAGTAGATACGCAACCTTTCCCTGAGCCCCGGGCTCCGCGCACTTGCATTGCCATTGTGTTTATGATGGCAGACACAGCGGCAGGTTTCAGATTCACTCTTTGCGAGAGAGTACACAGAAGAACGAAGTTTCCGAGCTAGAAGGGTACGTAAGGTGGAATGGAAGGAATTCGCGGCCAGGGTACTCACCGCAAGGTTAGCATCTTTGTGGGAAGACTGGAGCGGTGTTAGCAAAGAGGGTAGAATGAATGCAAGGATGCCGTCATCTAGAGATGATGTGCTCGAAATGTAGTCGTGCATCGTGGCAAGATGAAATGCAAGTAGTGTGTGATGTGAATGAGAGCCTGGGATGGCAGTGAACAAAAGACGGGTGATGTAGGAGGGATGGTATACATTTGACTGCGATGGGTAGAAGGTTGGCGATAAAGCGTGCCACTTCTGTATCTGATACCATGGCTTTAATCAATGCACTACGTGGGAGTGGCTTTGCTGCTGATTTGAAGGGAAAAAGAAACGAAAAGGGGGAATTTGGCCTTGGATGCCATCAGCAAGCAAAAGACGGTGATTCAAGCACAGAGTACCTACTGAAAGTGCGATATCGAGAGCATTTTGACAAAGTGCGGAGATTCGTGGTATGGCAAGAACAAGGCAAGAATGGCAGGTACATTTAACTCGTTGATTCTAGTGGATGTTACGATCGACTGCTTGCGCGAGGTGGGGCAAAGCATACCTGAAGCGTCTGACAAGCCACTCCAATACTTTGCTGGTTGGAGCGTCCATGAGCCAAGGACCGAGGAAAGTCAAGAACGCATTTATATTTTGATCGAGGTTCGCATTGATTTCTGCTGTCTGGAGCGTGCGGTCGACAGCCCTGGCTGCGTCTGAGAACAATGCATGTTCGAAATCGACAGCGCAAGACGATGCGTCTGCGCCGACGTTGAGAGACTTGGACGAGAATGTGGGCGAGAGGGAGCGCAGTTGGGCGAACGCGGTGGTTGCGAGAGCGTGTATCGAGTCGAGGTCGTGGACGTCAGCATCTCGGCCGGTGAATAGATACGACTCGGTCTGTCTCTTTTTCGACCTGTCCTGCAACAACGACGCGTTCAGCGACGCAGACGCAGCGAGCTGGTTCGCCAGCAAGGACGGCATATATATTGGACCGGTAAAAACGAGTATTCGGAAAAATTCGATCGTGTGGCTGTGTTACCGATGTAATTATGTAATACAACTCTTTATCTTACCATGTGAATGAACGCAATCAAGTACAAACAAGTACGGTTCCGTCCGATATTCCCGAGCGGTGCAGAAGACACTCGCACTCACACCACAAAGTACTAGCATGTCCGAATCCAATCGAGGGCTCCCGCCGCTGGCTTCACATGGCGTGTTTACAGCGAGCGCGTCTATCACCATAGACGCACCGCGCGACGTTGCGTGGCAAGTCCTGATGGACTGGGCGTCATACCACGAATGGTGCGTCGCTCAATCCCAACCACACTGCCTTGACTTCATATCGTTTGCAGGAACCCTTTCGTGTACGTACTACATTGACTCGAGTCTGACGCTTGGCATCACACCTAATCTACGGCGCAGTCGAAATCAGTGCCTCGCTGATGGGTCCAAGCAGCCCCTTCCAGCGGCCCAACAAACTCCCCGCGCCGGCGCTCATCTGCTCATCCATCCTGTGCACATTCCCCCTTCGTTTGAACCACCCGCAATGTTCCCTGCTAGTTCGGCGTTCGTTATAATAACGACCATGGATCCCGACAATTACCGTTGTGCATGGGAGACCGCAGACTACCCTCCGTGGATTCTCCATTCGGTGCGATGGCAGGCGTTGACTGAGGTGGTGGAAGACGGGCGGAAGAAGACGCGCTACGAAAGCATCGAAGTGTTCAATGGCTGGTTGGCATATGTCATCAAGTTCCTTGTCGGAAGCGGGCTGCAGCAGGGCTTCATTGCCATGGCAGAGGGTCTGAAAAATAGATCCGAGGAGCTGCAGCGGCGTCGTCAGGGTTAAGCTTTAGATACCACTTTGTACCGTAGTCAGTTGTGTCCTGCTGACCAATCCCAGACATGATGCATGATGTTTGCATGATGGGGTCCTGCCAATCTTGGCACAGCCACAGCTGATGATCTAGACCCCCCTTTAAGAAGACTATAAATCTGACACGATACCCTTTGGCATCCTCCGCGCCTTGTTATGCTTGCGTACGACACTCCCCTCATGTCCACCAAGAACGACGACAACGACTCCACCCCCGTTTACGACGCTTATGGCAGGCAGAAAAACTACGTAGAGTCCGCCATACAGAGGAGAGAGCGCATCGAGTTTCTGAAGCAGAGGGAATGGGTGCGACGCGTCACCGAGTGGGTGAGGGAAACAAGTGCTCAGAAAGACCATGTTCGTGTATATCATTCCTCTATCGATCCCCCTCTTCCTGACGCTCTGCCTTGCAGCCAATCTTCGGTCGTTCGAGCCGGTCATATTCCCCCCTTTCCCCTCGGGATGCTGGCATAGCGCCTCAGCCCTCCATCATCCCTTTCCCCTGCGCGGAGGAAGAAGAGGAAGAACCATACATCATCTACAGCTCATCTCCGAATTCCTCCCTCTCTTCCCTTTCCGAGGAAAGCACTCCCGTCCTCCCGCTTAGCAGTGGTCCCTCTCGTACCATTAGCCTGCCCGTCGGGGGAACCCAGAGAAGATCATCTGGACATCACCGACGATGCAGCAGTGCCAGTCTTCGCAGTCACACGCGCAAGCAGTCTCTCTCCAGCATATGCGAAGTCGCTGAAGAGGACTGAGTGCCTCGATTGCCATCCTTGCTCTGTGTTGGATTCCCCCATGCATTTCAAAACGTCCGTCCCACTCAACTGGCGCTCGTATCACCTGACTGGTCAGGAAGTTGTTAGCCCTCTTGCTTGTTCCCCCGCCGACGTGTGAACGTCGTCGTGGTACTTTTTGGCGATGCTGATTTCTGTTCGTTGCCGCCCTTCGTAACCTGGAACGTCCAGGGCATTGCCCGTTCTCCTGGCGTTCCTGATACCTGTGCCATTCTTTATACCCGCCTTTGGTCCCTCCATCATCTGTACCACCTCCCATCCACGCGCATCATTCACAGATTTTCGTTTCCCGCGTCAGTATCTGTATTCCAGAGTTGTTATAGAATTCGTGAACGCGGCCGTTGTTGTTTCTTCTTCTTGCAGGTGCTAGAACTTTCTGTCGTCGATTCTGAAGTGTACTGTATGAATAAATGCAGCTTGCTCCGCCGGTCGATTCACATGTGGGGTTTGATATAATTTTGGATTTGCTCTAAATTTATCGCTGAGACGCGTCACGCCGGGATGACGCGATGACGCCTCTCGTCCGACCTCGCCCGAAAAAAAAAAAAAACAGGGGACGCCACATTGCAGCCTCGACCACCGACGGCCACGTTTGGACTCGCAGATCATTCCTCCTATCCGTGACGCGTGACGCGTGACCAGCCGCACAAAGCTGCGGAGCGCGGCGAGTCCGCCCCACTGTGAGACTGGTACTGAACGACGAACCATGAGTACCACCAGATCGAATTTTGCGCGTGCACAAGCCCAGCAGCGTGGAAGAGGCCCGGGTCGCGGTCGGGGCTACTACCAATCACCGAGAGCAACGTCGCACAACACCACTTTCAACCCAGGCAGAGGCAGAGGCCAGCTCGAAGCACACAGAGGCGCCGTCCGTGGCGGAATGCGAGGGCGACCTGGAGGAGCGTCAGTCCACCACCCTCGCCCACTCGCTCGCGCGCGCGCTGATGATGCCCGTTCGCACCACAGCATCTTTATGCGGGATCAACGAGTCACCGTCGATGCCCGCATCAAAGATCACTCCGACAAGGCCGTCGTCGCACGTTTCAACGCACGGCCTAGGCCTGTCAGTACCGGTACCGGTCCTGCTCCTGGCGATTCGGATGACCCGGGACCTCTTCCTCTCCGACCCGACTTTGGGTCGCAGGGCAGGGAGATTGCGCTTCGTGCTAATTATTTTCCCGTCCAGGTCCAGGGAAAGATTTACAGATACGGCGTCGCGATCGCCCTTCCCGGCGATAAGAGGAAGCTCACACGTCGTGTCAAGCACCGTGTGTTCCAGCTCGCAGAACAGACCGTGGACTGGCAGCAGGCTGACATGCCCAGCCACGTGGCACACGACAATGCCGAGAGGCTCGTCGCATCCATCCTGTTGCCACAACCCTTGACCATACGTGGCGCATATCGCGACGAAGATGAGAATGGTCCCCCTTCCGAGGGAGCGATTGAATACACGCTCACGCTCACCTTTGAAGAAGAAGTCGATCAGAAGCTTCTGAACGAGTATGTTGTTTTCGACTATATTCATGAGTCCATCTGACCTTCGCATCCATAGTTGCCTCGCGGGGGTGCCCGTCGACTCTCAAGCACTCGCCAAGGTTCTTTCCGCGCTGAACCTTGTCCTCACTGCACACCCTTCCCAGACAGGCATCAAAATAGGCCGTGGAGACGACACCAAGAAACATCCAGACCAGCGGCTCTTCTTTGATTCCCCAGCGCCTAAAGACATCGGAGGGGGGCTCACAGTGCGGGAGGGATTTTACGTCTCCGTCCGACCTGCCCACCAACAGCTCATGGTCAATGTGAATACATGCCATGCAGCGTTTTACAAACCTCAAAACTTCGTGGACGCTTTGGAAGAGTATCACAAATTCGTCAAGGGCGGTACGGGTGCTTTCGGAAATCAGGTCCGGGTGGCGACCCGGCCCAACAAGCATGTCGTCATGATACAGGGCGTCTCCAAGGAAAATGCCCGTCAGCACAAATTTAAACATTCCGCATACGGCTGGGTCACGATTGAGAAGTACTATGAACTCAGTGAGGAAGATTAGCTCCGCTCGGGTACCCTTGCTGACCACCGTCGGTAGAATACAACATCAAATTGGTTCGCCACGACCTTCCACTTCTCGAGGGTCCCAAAGGCAGCCTTTACCCCCCTGAACTCTGCGACATCCTCCCAGGCCAGGGCTTCAAGGGGGAACTTACCGACAGCAGACATGCCACGGCGATGCTCGACGTGGCGTGCAAGCGCCCCGATGAGAACGCGAACGAGATCGTCAATCGAGGCATCGACAAGCTCGGTTTTCGGGATTCAAACCCCGTGTTGGAGTCGTTCGGGATCAGCGTTGGGACGGAGATGGCGGTCGTGCCCGGTCGTGTTCTTGACAAACCAGGGGTATCGTACTCACACCACGTGCCCGCCGCCATCAACGCAAGCGCATCGTGGAACCTCAGAGATGTCCAGTTCGCTGTCGGAGCGCGATTGGACAGGTGGGCGGTGCTTGTCGTTCAGGACCGTGGACGAGACGATTTCAGAGGTGCCACGGACCAAGCGTTACGGAGAATCACTGACGGGTTTCGTGCGATGTGCAACAAGTGTGGTATGAACGTCCGGGCACCAGAGGAACATGCCTACGTCGAAGTGTCGCTTCCTCGTGGAGCCGACCGTTTTCGAGATGATGCAATCGAACACATTGAACGAACCCTGAGAGGCTTGATGGAGAGAGCTAAACCCGAACTCGTCCTCGTCATGTTGTCCAACGATGACAAGGCTATTTACAACGGTCTCAAGTGGCTCTGCGATGTCAAGCTCGACCTCCCCAGTGTCTGCATGCAGTCCAGCAAAGTCAGAAAAAATCAGGGTCAGATGCAATACTTTGCCAACGTCGCACTCAAGGTCAACATGAAGTTGGGCGGCATCAACCACAAACTGGACGCGAACAGTGGGACGTGGCTCAAGAGTGCGCCGACGATGATCATGGGTATGGACGTGACGCATCCTGTAAAAGGCGTCTCTATGGCTGGAACGCGTAAGTATCTCTACCTGTGCGCTTGCGGGTAGGACTGACCAAGCATGGTACCGATCAGCGTCCATCGTGGCGGTAGTCGCGAGTGTCGACGAACACTTTGCGCAGTATCCTGCTGCGCTTGCTATGCGCAGGAGCAAGGTCGAGGTATCTGAACCCTATCCCTGACCGCAGCTCACCATCTGACAAAGGCATGACCTAGATTGAGAGTGGCAATGTCCTGAGGGATATGTTCATCTGTCGTTTCGAGCTGTACCGGGCTCATAACAACGGGAAACTCCCCCAGCGCGTTATTCTCTACCGCGATGGGGTCTCCGAAGTGCGTATATGCTCGCTCTGCGATCTAACCTGACCATCTCCCCGTAGAGTCAATTCGTGCAAGTACGCATGTATGAGCTGAGGGAGCTGAAGAGGGCCTTTGAACACTTTGGCGCATACGAACCCAAGCTCAGCATCGTCGTTTGTGGCAAGAGACACCACACGCGCTTCTACCCCAGTGGGCCGGACGATGCTGCGCCCAACGGCAACCCGCTCCCTGGGACGGTCGTCGACCGCGGCGTGACGCCAGTATACGAGTTTGACTTTTTCCTCCAAGGTCCGCTCCTCTTCTTAAACGGGGTCTCGATGATCGCGCTTGCTGACTATCACGTCCCACAGCGCATAGCGGCCTCAAAGGCACGGCGCGACCGACGCACTATTTCGTCGTGCACGACGAGAACGGGTTCACGGCAGACGGTCTCCAGCGGGTGACCAATGAGCTGAGCTACTTGTTCGAGCGCGCGACCAAGGCCGTCAGCCTCGTCTCGCCTGCGTACTGGGCGGACATCGCGTGCGAGCGCGGACGGTGCTACCTGTACAACCTGTTTCACGGACACAGTGAGGATGCCGAGGCGGCCAAGGGGGGAAAGGGGAAGAAACGGGCGGGGAACAATGAGATGGTGTTTGAGAAGGCGGAGGCGATGTGGGGGGACGGTGTTTCCGGCCCCAGGCTCCGGGATACGATGTTCTATCTGTAAGGATGCTGTATTTGTTTTGTTTGTACGATCTCCAAGTACCCATTGACTTGCGCTAATTGACCTGGCTGGCCACTGGGATGCCCATGTTGTGTCAGTTTTTCGTAGCACGAGTGTAGACGCGCGATGTGACTTAGAATCAGACAGACAGAGCCCTTGTGAGGGTCGGGGACAACGACTTGGATTTCTAATCCCCTGGTACGAGCCGACCTTTATACTACAGGACCTTGTCCATGCCGATGAGGCCGAGCTTGGTTTGCTCGTATTTATGCTAATGGACGGTAACACAGTCAAATTCGAAAGAGCCCCTATTCTTTAGAGTGAACTTTCCGTCACCGATGCCGATCCAACTCAAAGGAAGTTGTCACTGCGGGGCCGTCCGCTTCACTGTAGACAGCCATACCCCAGTTCCCTATCAGGTGTGTCGTCTCCGAGTCCGAACTCTCTGTGGTGGGGTGCCTAGTACTCACCCGAGTCTACCCATCAGTTGTGCGTTTGCTCCATCTGTCGCAAGGTTGGCGGCGTAGGCGGATCGATCAACCTAGGTGCCAAAGCGGATACGCTCCACATAACCCAGGGTCAAGAACACGTTCGGTGCGCTCTCTAACATCCTCTCCAGCCAGCCTGAGCCTGAGTGACCTCAGCGTCTACCGTGCCGTGCTCGACCGCGACACTCCAAAAGAATCGATTGCTTCGTCTGAACGTAACTTTTGCTCTCGCTGTTCTGCCATGTTATGGCTGTACGACGAGAACTGGTGCGTTTCCCACCCGTTCCACCCGCATTCTCGGGCTACACCGGGCGTGCCAGTGATGGATCGATGGCTGACTTCCCTCGGTGACTAGGCCCGAACTGCTTCACCCGTTTGCTTCCGCGATTGATTCACCTCCGCTTGAACCCCCCGAGCAGACGGTGCGTTTCCCCCAGTAGAAATCTGAAAGGGAGAACCGAAGCTGATAGCGCTTGGTTCTCCATTCTTTGCACAGGTGGTGGCAAGAGCGGACTCCAAGCCCGACTACGTGCGCCTCCCCGAAGGTCCGAAGAAGGTCTATAAGCATTATGGACCGGACTCGATCGAGAAATGGCACAAGAAACACGGAAAGTATGTGCCTTAGTAGCGTGCCCTCCCAAGTCAAATGTAACATTTTATCACCGACCTTGTTCTGTTGTCACCGAGGCTACAATCTAAACGTTGCTTTGCCAACGGGCTTATGGCTGTCCGTGCATATCTCCACTGCGATGACTTGAGTTGCACGTAAAGCCCGCCCGGCGCTATTGTGATCACCGGGCCCAATGCTGTTCCTCCGCGCGTCCAGCTCGCTCAGGGACTCCATAGATCGGGCGTATCTTGCTCGCCCGCAAGTTTTTTCAGAGCGAATCCACGATGCCCATCAAGCTGAAAGGAAGTTGTCATTGTGGAACCGTCCGCTTCACAGTAGACAGCCACACACCTGTCCCCTATATGGTGCGGTACTCTTTCTAGATTCAGCTAGGCGGAGACACTCAATCTGTGCAACTTAGTTGTGCGTCTGCTCCATCTGCCGCAAAGTCGGTGGCGTGGGCGGTTCGATCACCCTCGGCGCCATAACGGACACGCTCGACATCACCCAGGGTGAAAAACACATCAGGTGCGTTCTGTCCCTTGTATATATGAGGAGCGAGCGACATGGTCCCATTTTTTTTCCCTCCCCTCCAGCGTATACCGCGCCGTACTCGACCGCGACACCCCCAACGAATCGATCGCCTCGTCCGAGCGCAACTTTTGTTCCCTCTGCTCGGCCATGTTGTGGGTGTACGACGAGAAGGGG